>CM060096.1:4837191-4840271 GCA_030522485.1 Stenchaetothrips biformis
AGTTGGCCAAGCGGCCGTTTCCCTGGTGAGGAACCGTAGGGGCCCATGTGGGGCATGATGCGGAGGTGATCACTCCGCGTGCCCCGCGTCCGGCTGCGCGCGCCACGCCACCCGAGGCAGAAGCAGTGGAGGCCGTGGCCGCGTAGATAGTCGATGTGGACCTCCTGGACCAGGCTCTTATGGAAAGGGGGGAGGGGGATTCGGGTACGGAGGCCTTGAGCCCCCTCCTGCTCTTAACGAAACGCCTGAATGCAGGCAATCTGTATTACAACCCACCTGTAAGTAGGCAAAAGTTGCGACATGACCTCGTCCTTGTTTCAAGTGTAGTCTATCTGGGGCACTCTCGCGGGTTGGGTTCAAAGCCGTGGGCGAGTATGTCGTCGACGTGGACCTCGGGGACCCGCCCTCGGGACAGCGCGGAGGCCGTAGGCGAGGTCGCCGACGGACCTCGGAGGCGCTCCCCCGGGTCGGCATCGAGGCCGTGGTGGCGAGGGTCGTGTCGACGTGGACCTCGAAGGCGCAAAGGAAGGTCCCATCCGGGTAGCCGTGTAAGTTAATATTTGTATTTTTCCTTTCCAAGCCGCCGCGTTGCCTATCGGGACCGTGTGCACGGACGAAACACGGACCCGGCTGGCAGGTACGCAGCACACCTTGGTTAACCGTCACCATCGCCCACATCATCGTACAGGCCCTCCAAAGGGTGACCCTCGACGCAGGGACCCACGACGTCTCTCTGTGCGCGCGCGCCGCGCCGAGCTGAGTTTGACCGCGCGGAACCCCGGAACCAATGTGTGACACGCTCCTCAGCCGCGCGCATTCCCTAACGCGTGCAGCTTGCAACCACGGCGCCGGCTTGTGGGTTGAGTGTAGGCAGGCCCGCAAGACACGCTGTCGTGGCTGGTTGCATGGGAATGTTCCAATAGTGAAATTTGTGCAATACAGTGTAATTGTGTGAAACTCGCGTGGGAGGCCCATGTGACAGCATACAACACAACTTAATCATCGCTAAGGCCACGCCTCGTAAGCCCGTCTTCGTGCACTTTTTGGAGCGCATGCCATCAGACAATCACGCACCTGTTGGGCCTGTCTGCGTCATAAGCCCTCAATGCACTCGCACGCGGGGTGCAGCGTAGGGAATTCCGGGGAAGGAAATTACTGCTTCTCTTTGCTGACTGTCTTTGAACCGCGGACTCCACGGTGCGGGTCGAAAACCGCACAACTAGCAAAGGGAAACGGATCTAAGAACCCCCCCCCCCCCCCGGACAACCACTCATGCCGTTTCCGTTCGTATTCTCCTCTCTCCCCCTCGTGACATTTCTGCGATGCTTTTCACAACCTCTCTGTTGCAGGTGTAGCTGCAGGTCTGTAGCGGGTGACATTTTTACTGAGCTGTGGTGGCAGTACATGAACGGACACCTCCGCGCCGACACGCCATCCCGAGATATTCGTCGTCAGATCGCCAACTACACACCAATGCGTGTCGAGTACTGAGACTGACAGTGCCAGGGCTGCGGGAAAGCCTCTATCGCCTTGCAGGTAGTCAACCATTTCGCACCCCTCCCTGGCGAGCTCTATCTTCCTTTGGTGGCCCCTTGTGGAACTACGTCAGCGGGCGGTACCCCTCAGCGCGCTCTAACTAGTAATCTTCGAGTGTGGTGGTCACTTTTTGTGAATCACTTTGGACTGTTCGGGAAAGAAAGAATAACAAGTAGCAACAAAAACAACGCCTAGCATCCGGCTGTCCGGAGAGAAGATGGTTTTTAATAAATTGGTATCACAAATTGCCGTTATGATCGAGTCAGCCGCCGGCAGCTACTTATGCCACTCGCGCATTGTTGAGTTTCAGTGTTTGGTAGTTCTGCCGGATTCTTACCTATCATTAATCAGTAATTAGTCTGATACTTTATTGAAACAAAAAAACTCGATCGTAGGTTAGGCTTGATTCATTGCCAAAATTTTTCACCATGCACTGTTCGTGTCAATGTAGAAATAGTTATGGTTTAGTTTATTTTCCCCTACATGCAATATCATCAACGCATGGTCATTCAATATGTATTCATAAAGATATTATTTGGCAATTCAGAAGCTGCCGATATTTGCATCACATGTATTTCGGCAGTGGTAAACAATTTTCTGTTTTCAAGTAAAAACAATCCGAATGGATTCATTCTGTCTTCTTATTGCAGGTGGCTGCAAGGGGAGTGCTGAATCTATTCGCATGAGTGTCGTGAATTTCACCAAGTCTATATCCAACTCGTCACGTCGATAACTTTGACAACTTCCCCACAAGGTTTGTTTCATTATACTCGACTTGTTATCTAACCCGCCCAACTTGAATATGAATAAAAGCTTTATTTGGCCTTTAATTTAATAGTTTTATTAAAAGTTTATTAACAGTATTTATTAAAAATGGCTGTATAATGGTTCCATATTATCTCATTTTTATACAACAAATAAGAATTATATATTTTGGTTTTTATAATTAGGGTAAATAAAAACTATATTTAGGCTACACGTTTGCCATATTCAATTTTTATATATTTTTTCCGAGCACCTTCGTTTCTTTTAAGATGAATGCTTATTAAAACTGAATATCGTTAAGTTCCACCTATATAGAAACTTAATAAGTATTTAATAAGTACTGAATTAATCCTTAATTTGCTTAATAAGGATGAATAAAATGGGCTCTGATACAGCCATTTTAATAAACTATTTATAAACAATAAATTAAGGCCAAATACAATCTTTTATTAAGTTCCAGTTTCGCGGGAAAATATGATTTTTTTAGGTTATTATTTTTGTTTTTAACTTTTTCTTTTCTCAGGGTTCTTCAAAGACTATCGAACCCTACTGGAGCTGGATCATGTAGTCTGGACCAAGTTTCAAAATGAGATGACAACACTTCGGGACCTGCTTCAGGCTTCCTTATCCTCCTACCTAATCCAAGACCAACGGCTTGGCTTCAGCTCATCTTTGGCTGACTGTTTTGCACAGTGACATATTCCCCCTCTCAAGTCACTGTTACTTTGACAGAGTGGCGGAAGTCCACTTCATCACCGAAACTGCTATTATTTTTGAAG
>CM060096.1:4841271-4938771 GCA_030522485.1 Stenchaetothrips biformis
TTTTGCCGCCTGCGCCGGTCGTCTGGCCCACCGTGCGTGAGGTCATATGGACCTTATGGACCATATGACCTTAACTGTGCGGGTATTGTAAAAATTTGGCATGCCCTGAAACTGGGCGCCTGTGTCGCCTGCCCCACTATTAGTTTTGGGTGCCTTGATTGTTGAAATAAAATTGCCTAACCTCTGGGCTCAGTTCCGGCATTTTTCCTCGCATTTACTGCCTAAATTGTTTCGTTCTAGAGGAGGTCAGCGGAAAGAAGTAACGACGACTGTTAAAGCGACTTTCAAAGAGACGGTAACAATAAGCTGGTCAGTATTGGAAGAAAGCCAGAGTACCGGTCGTAGTTGGTATCCGCTTTCTTCTCGAGTTAGAAATAGACAAATAGACCTTGAAAATCAGTACGCACGAATTTCTAAGGGTGGCGGGGTGGCCACCCTAGGAAGCGGCAGCAGAGGAAGTACTGTAGGCAACCCACGCGGCGCGGGACTCTGCTGCAGCCCCCGTTGGCCAACCTACCGCTCTCGGATCACGGGATACCCGGTAGATGCTCTTTAGACCGAGGGGTCCACCACTCTGGTAATCGTGTGTACACTTCGTCCAGTAATCATTGGTAATCACATACCAAAAATTGGATATTTTAGCTGTTTTTATCGGCTTTTAGGGGTGTTACTTACGAAAATAGGCAAAAAAATGCCCCTAGCTGGCGGAAATTATAGAGTATTTGAGAATTTTTGTAGGTAATCACTGATAATCAGTAATCCTGTGTACGCTCCTGAGCTTAGTGGTGGACCCCTCGCTTTAGACTAGGCATAGATGGCCTCATGGCCTCGACGTCAATGTAGCAGCCTCAAAGTGACGCGTCATGGTGCGCCTGTTAGTTGTTTCGGCAGAAAGTAGTGACGCTTTTTGCATGTTGGCACCAGGGACAGGTAGAAGGGAAAAAGGGAGAGAGAGAGAGAGAGAGAGAGAGAGAGAGAGAGAGAGAGAGAGAGAGAGAGAGAGAGAGAGAGAGAGAGAGAGAGAGAGAGAGAGAGAGAGAGGGAGAGGGAGGAGGCGTTACGCCCCGTGCTGGTTAGACACAGCTTCCATCCCCTCCCCCTGCTGACATGAGCGCGTGTGAGTCCCGTGACGTCTGGAATCAATCAATGGAGCCCCCCACCCCACCCCCTCACCCCTTTTCCAACCGAGACCATGACGCTCGCGCCATCCCAGCCGCACGAGAATGAGGGGGTTAGCTTATCCTGGACGCCGCCCTTCAGCTCGAGCTTCAGTTTCAACTGCATTCCCCCCGCCCCGAGGGACACAGTGGGCCAGAAGACCGGCGCCGGCGGCCTAAACTCTAGACGGGTTATGATCTCCAGAGTCGCCAAATAGGACTCGAACTGAACGTGAGACCCCACCAATGGATTGCACTCCGAATACGAGGAATCCATTGGCGGGGTCACACGTTCGGTTCGAGTCCCATTTAGCGACTCTAGCTTACAACGCGTCCCGAGTTTTGACCGCCTGCGCAGCTGCGCAGGTCTTCTGGCCCACCGTGGCACCGCGCAGGCGCGGCGAGGGCCAGCGCAGGGGAGCGGCTCGTTTGAACCGGGGGCGGGCGCGCGCCGCTCGCGCGGTGCATTGTGGGCCGATAGAGGACCCTGGCAGAAGACTCTACCGCTCCGCCAATGAGAGCCCAGGCAGTGAGAAGTTGACAACAGGCCGCCAAGTAAATAAGAGTGCCGAACACTCTGCAGCTCCCGTCGTTTCCAGGCAAAATTTGTTAGACTTATTGTTGTGCGCGGTGCCAGGAGGCAGCTCTTCCGCAACCAAACCCCAGGAATCAATAGAAAAGGTAAGGGAAGGCGAAATCGTGGAGGAATAACGTTGAATGGCGAAGAGAAAGACGACGGGGTACGGGTCACTCAGGGTCCCGTGTCTCGCGCCTTTGACAACCAGCCCTTGGGTTTAAAAATGAAACGAGTGACAATTTCGGCCCTTGCCCGCACTTTCGGCAGCAGCCCTGTTTGGTCGCGGAGCTACTCCCGCGGCTGGCCTCTGCACCGTGGCAGAAGCATGTCCTTAGCTTGGAAGTGGCCAGTGTGGTTATAGTCTCGATGGTCCCCTGGCCAGTCCGTCCCCACAATTTCAGGGGGTTAAGTTAGCGAAAACGGGTGTCTGGGCGCGGCGGCCGTCCTTGGCGGCAGGCCTGGCGGGGCGGCGGGGGCTCGCGGGGCCTCGGCGCCCCCGCGTGCAGTGGCGGGGCATGGGGGCTCGTCTCGCCCGGGGCCCCGCGAGCCCCGCGAGCCCCGCAAGCAGCACCAGGAGACGGGCAGGCGTCTGCTGGGGGCGGGCCCAGGCCGGGCCCAGGCCGGGCCGCGCCGCTGGCACCCCAAGGGCTCCGGGCCGCCAGCCCTCCGAGGGGCACAACCCCCTGAGGGGCGCTACGCCGGGGACGGGGCCGTAGTCTGTCCTCTTCCGCTGTCTTGACAGGCCGCGGGACATGTCAGGCGGGCGTGGGTAGCATGGAGGTTATGTCCAAAGGACCCGGGCTGATGCTGCTGGCTGCTAGGACATGAGGGATGTGCTTGCGGTGGCGACCGTTCGCCTTTCCCGGGAAAAGGGGTGAGCGCCGTCGTCGTTTGGCTCTTGTTGGACATGGTGCTCAGCACTGCCAGGCTAGGTTGCTGTCCTTTACCTGGGGTTGATTGTATTGGTCACATTTCGTTGACTTGAGAATATGCGAAGAACAGGTTTCTGCATTGTTGTCAGCTGCGTCTAAGGTGTTTCTTTTGTTGTTTGTGTTGCAGCACAATGTCAGACCGCAAAGCAGTTGTCAAAAATGCCGACATGTCTGAGGAGATGCAGCAGGATGCAGTTGACTGCGCAACTCAGGCTTTGGAGAAATTTAACATTGAAAAAGTGAGTTTTGTTCGTCTTGTTTGACTCTGCTCCCCTTAGCATTCGTAGGTTGGTGATGTACTTATATTAATGCCCTTTATTTCTTTGTAGGACATAGCTGCCTTTATCAAGAAGGAATTTGACAAGAAGTACAACCCTACATGGCACTGCATTGTTGGCCGTAATTTTGGAAGCTATGTAACCCATGAGACTCGACACTTCATCTACTTTTACCTTGGGCAAGTTGCCATCCTCCTTTTCAAGAGCGGTTAATCCCAACTTTTTCCCTCCAAACCTTTTAAATTCTCTAATGCAAATTTCCAACCTTTGTGCTCATTGAAGATGGTTATGTTTGTCCATGTGATAGCCACAATTTAATTAGAGGAGGTAGGAGGCATATGTTATTTTGTTAAATTAAACCGGTTGTTAGTCTCTTAAGTTCCATTTTGAACAAAAAGGGAAAATTCTTGCCTCCTTCCTGTCTTTGATATGTACCATTTCATTTTGGAGTTCCTGTAGCTTCCTGGGAAGAAATTAACTTCATGTCTTAAAGATATGCTGCTATCTTTACTATGCCATATTTGGCTGTTCCCCTTAATTTTGTATTGACTAAATTAATTTTAGGCTTCACCTTTTACTGACTTCTAACTTCCAAATTTGAGGTGGACTCACTTTTATGGTTTAAAACTGTTGGTACAAAATTCTTGGGTTACAGCCTGCGCAAATCTCAAATTTAGTTTTTTAAGTTCTTTGTTTTAGTTAATTTAGACAGCAGAATTCAGTTTGTTTCTCACTCATTGAAACGGTAATTGTCATATCTGATTAGATTTGGCAATTCTTGTTTTTTGTTTTCTTTTGTGTTTTTTTATTCTGTGCAGAACAGAAGAAAATGAAATTGCTTATGATTTGAGATGTTTAGTTGCCTGAGGCAATTTCACCCCTGTACAAATTGTTGTGACAAATGCTCTCATTAAAAGGAGTGTTAATCATTCATGGTAGGACTTAAATCAGTACCTTAGTAGGATACCAATTCTGTCATTAAGTCAACCTGTTATAGGACTTTCTGCAACTAGCAAGTATCCATTGATAGCACTTAACTCCTATGGCTTGTGTTCATGACCCGCCATCTTTGGTGTCCTACTGTGTCTGTATGTTATTTTCCTTTGCCTGTTTTAAATTATGTGCTATTTTCAGTGGAGATGGATGTTGTTATGTTTTTGTACAAATGTGAAAAAGGATAAAGTATTATTTCAAGATTTGAAGTATTGATTTCGTCGTCATCCTTCTCTAAGAAGCAGTTGTCGATTCTGTGTTTGGTGTGATCTTTATGTACATTCTTGTGATGCTAGGCAAGGTTAAGATGCACATGTGGTTCAGTTTTGATCAGTCAAATTATCAAATGTGTCCTGTTTTTTGATTGACTTCATTTCATATATCTCACTTATAGGGAAAGCTTTACTTGAGTTTGCACCCAACTTCACAAATTGAAGGTCTTTTCCAGAGAAAAGAAAGAGTCTTAGCTGAACTCTGACTTGGCATTTTGCAACCCATGGATTACACAAGAGGCAGATTACCAGGCCTCATAGTTCCTTGACTTGTAGCATTTAATATCTTGCATGCCAAATCCTAAACCTTTTATGCAAAGGGAATCTAGTCTGCCTGTAGTCCACAGGAAAGCATGTGCTTGGGATGCAAATAATGTGATTTAAGCCCATGACCAAATGCCAGCTCTTGTTTTGGTGGACATGGTGCTGTTGCAATGTGTACTTACTGTTTTCTTTGCACCTGTCGATGTCTTTCAGATGGACTATCTGAGTATTGCTGGTGCATATGGTCTGAATATATATAATTTCAATTGGTTGATGTGAGATTGTGGAGATATAAACTGTCAAAGCAAATTAAGTGTTAAAAGTTTACTCATTTGATTGGTAAATTTTTCATGCTACCTTAAATCAAGTCTGAAAATAAGTTATCCTTTCCTAAGAAAGCTAAGGGAATTTGAAGGAGTTTTTTGACCAAATATTATAAAACTTATTCATGAAACGGTTTCAGTTGCATCTTTGGGAGTTATTGTAGTATTTTTTCCACTTGAAGAAAGGAAAAAATGTGCAGTTCAATATCATACTTATCCATAGTGAGAGACGCAGCTAAGATTCTTTGGGGCAATCATCCTATCCGGCATCGGCCCAGAGGTAATCATGCTGCAAGCATTCCACTGTAGACATCACTGATACTTAATGAATTGTGGACTAGATGTCCTTTTATTTTTCCCTGGCTCTGACTATCTAACCAAGAGGACATGTCCTTCTTTCAGTTAACTCTTCATTTTGTAACTTTTTTTTAAGGTTTGTTAGTGAGACAGGCTACATGTTGATACTAATCCTTTTTTTCTTTCCTTACTGTGAAAAACATACTCATTTATATTATTGTCAATCTCTAAAATTGTAACTATCTGTCACCCACTATTCTTCTGAAAGTTAATTATGTAAGACTAGAACACTTGCATATTAAAAAGTACAATTCTATATGAATTACTTCCAAGTATATTGGCATTGATTTATTATTTCCTTTCCCATTGGCATTGAGTTTGTTTGTTAACAGGAGAAACGTGGTCACTGATTGAATATTTTTACTAAGTAACAATATATACAAGAACAAAACAATGGCACCAGTACAGGTGCTACAACTTGAATCCTGAATGAATTGCCACAACACCAAAGTTCAGATTTTCATATGTAACACATCTAAACCCAGCAGCCTCGATCATTTCCTTGAACTCCTCCTGTAACACAGCAGAAAGCCACGGGATAATTTGATAGATTAATTAAAAGTTGCGCATCTCACCGTCCTCAATGAAAACTCGCTCGTACCTGCGCAGGGAACTGCCGTATGCTCTCCACTAAATACTGGTAGGGCTTCCACTGTCCGGCCACCAGCTGTCCCATGGCGGGGATCACTTGGAACGAGTATCGATCATACAACCTGGAGAGGAAGGCACATTAGCACGCCGAAGGGGGAGGATAGCGCGAGCACATGATGGCTCCAAACGACGGCGAGTAGTACACGCCAGAATAGGGACTCGCAGCAAGTTCCCTCCCGCGCCCGCCCCCTGCCGCATCATTCGGGAGGCGAGTTGAGGATGATGTGCACGCGAGGGCCCGTATACCCCTGTGCTGTACACAGGCCGAACCCTACAGCGCTCAGGTTACACAGTGGGCCAGAAGACCGGCGCAGGCGGCCAGAACTCTAGACGCGTTTTGAGCTCCAGAGTCGCTAACCAGGACTCGTACCAAACGTGTGACCCCACAAATGGATTCCTCGTTCGGAGAGCAATCCGTTGGTGGGGTCAGACGTTCGGTTCGAGTCCCATTTAGCGACTCTAGAGCTCAAAACGCGTCTAGAGCTGTGACCGCCTCCACCGGTCTTCTGGCCCACTGTGGGTCGGTCTTCCCTGCCGGCCGGGTCGGCCCTGCCCCCCTTCCCCGTTCCTGAGTCCACCCATGCCGTGGCTGTGGCATGCCGTGGCTGTGGCAAGCCGTGGCGGGCGGCTGAAGCGCCCGGCGGGTAGGCACCGTCGCTACACCCGCGTCGCGGGACTGCCTATTGCCTCGGCCGCAGGCGCTCCGACGGCGGCGGCCTGAGGACACGCCTTTCCCAACACGCGACTCCACGTGCATGCAGTGCCCGTGCCTTGGGTCCATAAAGTCCTCTAAGCGCCTTTAGGACTCTAGGGTTCAGACCCGCGCGCTTAATTTTTCATCCCGCATCGCGCACCTGTCGCGACAGTGGCGGCCGGCAGCGTCCTGCAAATTTGATGCGTCGCCGGCCGACGCACCGCACGCCACGGCCGCATCAAGCCGCGGGCTGGTCGCCCTGCTCGGCAACGCATACATGCAGCAGTGAAGCTGAAGGGCGCACAGTGGGCCAGTAGACCGGCGCTGGCGGCAAAAACTCGAGACGTGTTTTGAACTCCAGAGTCGCTAAATGGGACTCGAACCGAACGTGTGACCCCACCAATGGATTCCTCGTTCGGAGAGCAATGCATTGGTGGCGTCAGATGTTTGGTTCCAGTCCCATTTAACGACCCTGGAGCTCAAAACGCGTCTAGACTTTTGGCCGTCTGCGCCGGTCCTCTGGCCCATTATGGGGCGGCACAGCTCTACCTGACGTCGGCACGGCGGCCAGCCTCGGCGCCGCGAACCACTTCGTGCTGTCGTGCCGCAGGGTACGACAGCGCGGCACGTGCCCAGGGAAGGCGGCCGTCGCGCACCCCGACCGCAGCCGTCACACTTTGCTCCGGCCACCGCCGCGCCGCCGCCGAGCAGCCAGGAGGGTCGCTCTGTCCCTCTCGCACCCAACCGGGACGCCCCATGAGTGCGAGAGAGACGGAGCGGCAAACTACTCTGGGAATCAGTCTGCAGACCATGGCTCACGCAGAGGCCGCCGCCGGCTGGCAAGCCACACCCAGCAGCGCCACAAAGTGTATAGGGGATCGAATCCCGCCGGCCCGCCAGCCACATGTTCCATGCAGAGACATCGCGCAGCCCCCGCGACTACCCCGTCCCGGGCTCGTGCGAGGCCCGACCCCTCCCACGGCGCACACTTATTCCGAGCGGGAAGTGTGTCTCTCTCGCACTCGTGGGCCGTCCCGTGAGGGTGCGAGAGGGACGGATCAACGGGACCGCGCGTCCGGGACTAGCCCGCCCGCGGCCCCTGTCCCCGTGAGAAGACCAGCCCCCGCACAGTGGGCCAGAAGACAGGCGCGCGGGCGGGAAAAACAATAGACGCGTTTTGAGCTCCAGAGTCGCTATAAATCGGACTGGAATCAAACGTGACCCGCCCTACCAATGGATTTCTCTCCGAACGAGGAATCCATTGGTAGGGTAACACGTGCAGTTCGAGTCCTGTTCAGCGACTTTGAATCTCAATACGCGTCTAGAGTTTTGGCCGCCTGCGCCGGTCCTGCACCGGTCTGGCCCACTGCGCCCCGCCGCACGAGGCTTGGACAGTCCCGTCCGACAGCAGCAGGCGCGGATACAGAAGGGGGGGGGGGGGGGGGTTTTGGCCCCCCATAGCACCTAGATAGCCGCCTGAAATGTAGGCAAAAAGTGCTGCTTTGCCCCCCCCCCCCCAAAGGCCGCCTCTGGATCCGCCACTGGACAGCAGGCAGGTCGGGCAGGGTGGCGCCGCGCCGCGAAAGGGCAGCAGGCTCATTCAGAGCACAGCTTGTCACTCTGCCTCCCTTGCACCCTTGCGAGGCGCCCTATGAGAGCGAGAGAGACAGAGCGACGAAAGCAGAACTCCGAAGCAAGCGGCAGGCGCTACCCCGATGACCCTATGGCCTTGTGGCCTCCCTCCCTCCCTCCCTCCCTCCCTCCCTCCCTCCCTCCCTCCCTCCCTCCCTCCCTCCCTCCCTCCCTCCCTCCCTCCTACTCGCCACCTCGCTTCGCCCGGCCGGCGCACAACTTTATATTATGACCGCGATCGGTTCGGGAGATTGCAGCTCCGGAGTGTTTCGGCGTTTCCAGGAGCGCAGCGAGCGCGGCGGCGCACAGTGGGCCAGAAGACCACCGCAAGCGGCCAGTGGGCCAGAAGACCAGCGCCACCGGCCAGAACTCTAGACGTGTTTTAAGCTCCAAAGTCACTAATAGGGACTCGAACCGAACGTGTGACCCCACCAATAGACTGTTCTTTGAACAAGGAATCCATTGGTGGGGTCACAAGTTCGGTTCGAGTCCTGGTTAGCGACTCTGAAGCTCAGAAAACGTCCGGTACTTTGACCGCCCCCACCGGTATCTTGGTCTTCTTGCCCGCACTGTGCGGCGAGGCGGGGTGGCTCTCCCTTCCCTCCCTCCCCCACACCGCGGTGGGAGGGGCGGGCGTGGCGGCGGGGAAGGCCAGTGCCGCCCGTGGTGGTCAGGGTTAGTCATGGCGGCTCCAGCCTGGAACCGCACTCGCGCCGCGCCACTGCACACGCGTGCTGCGTGGTGCTTGCGGCGACCAGTCAACGCAATGCATACTGCAAGAGGCCTGTGGCGACGTCCCCGCTTCCTGGACGCCCCCCCCCCCTACCCCACCCCCTGCACAGTGGGCCAGAGGACCGGTGGGGGCGGTCAAAACCAAGGGGTCCCCCACTTAAACAATCTGTGTACGCTCGGAGGAGACAATCTCACAATCTTTCGTCAGAAACGCCTGTAAGAAGGCACAAAGCGCGACAAAATTCCAAACAATCCGACACAATCAAACAATCTGTGTACAGCAAAATTCTGAGTGGGGGGGGGACCCCTCGGTCGAAATTGTAGACGCGTTTTGAGCTCCGGAGTTGTCGCTGAATGGGACTCGAACCGAACGCGTTGCCCCCACTCATGGATTGCCCTCCGAACGAGGAATACATTGGTGGGGTCACACGTTTCGTTTGAGTCCCATTTAGCGACTCTGGAGCTCAAACCGCGTCTAGAGTTTCGGTCGCCTGCGCCGGTCTTCTGGCCCACTGTGCATCCCCTGGTTGGCACGGATGCCCTCTGGGGCGGTCCTACCGATATAAAGTGGGACGTTAAAGCGGCCTCGAGTACTCAAACGGCGGCCATTCCGTGACGGCCCCAAGGCTGGCTGGCCTTGCTCCGCCTGCGCGGCCAGACAGGAATAAATGGGTGCAGCAGGCCAGTGGGGCGCCCCGGCGGGGCTGGCGGGGCTGGCGGGGCTGACGGCGGCCTTGTGGCGCCGGATGCAGCCCCGCCTCCCTTGGGAGAGCCTCCCCGCGACACAGTGGGCCAGAGGACCCGCGGCGCGGTGGAGGCGGTCAAAATCTGGGACGGGTTTTGAGCTCTCGAGTCGCTAAATGGGACCCGAATTGAACGCGTGACCCCAGCAATGGATTGCTCTCCGAACGAGGAATCCATTGGCGGGGTCACACGTTCGGTTCGAGTCCAGTTCAGCGACTCTGGAGCTCAAAACGCGTCTTCAGTGTTGGCTGGCTGTGCCGGTCTTCTGGCCCACTGTCCGCGAGCGATTCAGAAGAGTCGTTTCATCGCTCTGTCTCTGTCGCACTCATAGGGCTCTCCAAGAGGGTGCGAGTGAGACAGAGCGACAGACCATACTCCGCTCGGCGGCGGAGTCAAGGCGCTCCATGGCGAGGGGGTAAACACCTCAAAAAATCGTGTACAGACTACTCGGTATTACGCTGTATTACGGTGGTATTACACGTGTATTACGGCATTAAAACGCTAAATTTTGCCACATTTGACCCTAAAATGGTATTACAAATACGTGTATTACGCGTAATACACGGCTTTTTTTTTTGTACAGGGCGTTACGAAAGTGTTTACCCCCTCGCTCCATGGCGTCCGTGTGTGGACAGGAGGACCGACGCGACGCAGCCCCCAGCCCCTATCTTCTCGCTTCGCTACCGCACTTGCCAGAAAATAAATAAAACAAGTTGATAATGCTTCAAGTACACAGTGTGCACTACACACCGTGGGGGGCGAGTCCGCTGCAGCCCTATGCCTGGGCGCGCCGGGTGGGGTGCCTGTTAAAGAGGAAAACCTGCCTCACCCCCTCGACTCGAGACGGCTATAGAAGAGAGACAGCGTCATCGATCCAGGAGCGCGGCCGCGCGGCCGGCTCACAAGGCCTTTATGCTTTGACGGCGTGCGCCCCGCCCCGCCCCGCCCCGCACACAGCAAAGACACTTGCTGGGGATGGCATTCTGAGGGGACGGCTAGGTAAGGGCTTCTTTGCACGCAAACGGATCAGAGTCCAGGATTATGTAGTTATCCAAAACTCTTGCTCGCCGTAGTGAGCTGGGTTGCCTACAAAATGACAACCCCCGTCCCCGCCGCACAGTGGGCCAGCAGACCGGCGCAGCCGGCCAAAACTCCAGACGCGTTTTGAGCTTCAGAGTCGCTAAACGGGACTGAAAATCGAACGTGTGACCCCCCACCAATGGATTCCTCGTTCGGAGAGTAATCCATTGGTGGGGTTGCATGTTCGGTTCTAGTCCCATTTAGCGACTCTGGAGCTCAAAACCCGTCCGGGATTTTGACCACCTTCCGGCCCACTGTGCACCGCAAGTAGAGCCAGTCGACCCTCACTTGTTTGGGCATCCCCCAACGACGAGCTCACGGCCGGAAACCCGCGCAATAAAGCCACTCGATTGCCTCAAGTGTTTTGCACCGAAACGAGAACGAGAGACTCGACCCCGCTTGTTGGCGGGGAAGCCGAAGTTTGGCGACCAGACCAGACCAGGCCAGGTGCTTCGAACTAAACTCCTCAAACTGTTAGGACGTGCCGCCAGGAGGCAGGGGTAGGGGGTGGGGGCAGCGCCTCACGAAGGGGGTAAACTCCTAAATGAATCAAAGTTCCCAACTCGGTTTCGGACCGTTAGCTAAAGCAGCCCGTGTCACCCCGAAATAAAACGCGATTACCCCACAACCGCGGCAAACAAGCAGAATAATGGGGAAAGCTGAACATGCTCACCATCTCAAAGCTTCGTTCTCTACATGACTGAACTCGAGGCATAAGAAACGTCCGCCGGGTTGTAACACTCGGTACGCCTCCTCAAGCGCCTAGAAAACAGAGAGATGAGGATTCCCCTTTGTCCATTTGAAGTCAGCACTTCTGAAGGTGGGACAGAGGATCGAGCTTACCTTCTGTGGATGTGTCACATTACGAATACAAAATGCTATGGTGTATGCTGTGAAGCTGTTGTCAGGGAGAGGAAGTTTTTCGGCGTCAGCTTCCAGCCAATCCACAGAACAATTTACTCTCTTTGCACTGGAGAGGATACCATTTTGCGAAGCTCGATTTTTTCCTACATCCAACATTTCCTTGTTTATGTCACTAATGGTCACATGACTTTCAGATTGGTCTGGATCAAAGCTTGCTGTAGAATTTTCAAGGTATTTTATATAGCGAAATGCTATATCTCCTGTGTTTAACAAAAAGGAAAATACATTAAAATCCTGGATGACTTCAAAAGAACTCAGCTCTTACTGGTCCAACTTACCTGTGCCGCCCCCAACGTCCAGTAAACGTGTGCCATAAACAGGTGAAAGCCGTTGCATGAAAATGTCTTTCCAAATTCTATGGATACCAAAGCTCATACAATCATTCATTTTATCATAGGTATGAGCTACGTCTTCGAATACTTTATGCACTAGAAACAAACGAAAACACTCATCATGTGTCGAATTTAAGAGAACTGCAGCCAACAGACCATGTAACAGTATGATGAAACAAAATGATGCAATCAAGTCAGATTTCACAATTAAGTCAATAGAAGTGACTGTCATCTCAATTTAAAGGTGAATGAAGAATAAAACTGATTGATCACCGAAAAAAATCATAAACTGTTAACAGTCCGGTGTAAACAAACACCCTAACCTACCTTTAGATGATTTCTCCTCCTCTTTGACAGTTTCAAAACCAAAGTGTGTCTCTCCTTGAGCATATTGAGACGCCTTTTCACTTTTGGAAGAAACTCTGAGTGGCACAGCAACACTCAAATTTCTACGACTACACAATTCTAAAGTTAAAAAGAGAGAATTGATTCTACGTAACGCAGGAGCCATGTTGATTTCTTCTGCTAGCACCGTTTGACAACTGTACAATGTGAAAAAGTGGAAAATCTCCTGCACAATACCAGTACTGTACAGAATTTTCTCTAAGATATGAATATTGGTTTAAATAGTGATACGTTTGAGGGATAAAGGTCATAAAGGCAGCGATTTTTTTACTTCCCCTCTAGATACGGGACTTCAGTGGCAAGGCCGCTAGCCCTGAGGGGCTGAATTTGTCATAGAGAAAGCCGTACTAGCCTCGCAGCTCCCATCTTTCTGCTTGTCGTCAATTCAATGTTTATTTTTTTTTTCGGTGATGCCTCAAGTGCTTTTGCCCATACGCATACGAATTTAATTTCCGCTGTCCTCCAGAGACCTCCAACAGCGTTTCGTTGTTGGATGCTTTTCTGTGTTACTTGTTTTCAAAATCTTCCCATCAAAACCATTTCTTCGGTACTGGCGAGCAAGTCGTAGAATCAACTAACCTTCGTTGGTTGTTTTCTACACATCTTTTGACGCTTATATTTCCCCCAACATTCATGTAGCGATGTTTTTTCTTATCAGCAGTGAAGACATCATTCCTTATTGCCAAGATGTCCGGTGCCAATGGCCATTCCTCAGATGGTCAGGCATCTGGAGGCACCGATAAAGAATCCCCACCTGCAGTAGATTCGACACAGTCCTTGGACACCTCCTGCTCCTGTACGTATCGTTCTGAAGTTAAAAAGAAACGTGTGGCAAGTAGACCAGCAAACAGACCAGCACGGAGCATTAACAACGTACCACATTTGAGTTTTGATGAAAACTTCAGATTCAATGTAAGTTTCTATTTCTATTCACATACTTTATGTAGGGTGGATATTTTCACCTATCAGACCATGGATTGAAATTGATCATTTTCTTGCCAGCATACCTCTTGTTCTCTATGCAATGGTTACTTTGGACCCTGCTATGGTGAGCCAGTCTGCTCAACATGTCATGCATTTGTATATCCAGTGGACCCAGGTCCAATGTTTTTCTTTAGTGAGGTAAGTTTGACAACTAAATACAATGATTATTCATCTGTGAAACAAAAACTTTATGATCAGGGAATTTTTATTATCAGAAAGGCGATGATGGTGACTCTGGTAATGACGAACCCTCTGATATGGGTCCAGAGCGCAATGCAAACCAAAATAATCAAGGACCCCCGCCACCAGACCCAGATGAAGAGCCTAGAGTTGTTGTTCATGTTTCTCCGCCAAATGTACCAGTTTCACTCTCAAAACAACTGGAGCTGCTTTGCAATCATCGAAACGAAGGAGATAACATAGCTGTGGGTCTAGTCGACAACCTTCCTCCAGAAGGTATGCCGTGGCACACAATATTACCTTTCAAAAATTCTCCTTTCGTTTGGTTCTGAAATTTACTGTATTTTTCCAGTTCTGCTGACCTTATTTTCATATTTGGATGATCTCTCTCTATGGACATGTGCTTATGTTTGTAAGAGATGGCGTCATCTTCTTATGTCTAACATATCTGACTTGGATTGGGAGAAGTATACAACACTCCGGTGGCCATTATTTAGACCTTTATATTCTGTGGAGGATTGGTTTAGAACATATGGTGTAATGTAAGTCTTAGTAAAATGTTTATTTCTAATTTTAAGTAATCTCTTAGGTGTGTGGTTTTGCTTCTAACGTCCCTGTCTCTCTGTCTCTTTCCAGGTTGACAAGTGCACCCTGCAGAACATGTGTTCAACAGATGTCTGCTCAGTCAGTACCCCCTGGTGATGAAAACTCATGGCGCAGGAATCGATTGAAGATGGAACTTAAAAGTATGCACAATCATAATTAGTTCTAAGAAAGGAGTTTTAAGTAATGAGTTCATTTTAAATGTATTCTCATCCAAAAAAATTTGTCCCAGCTCTTCGGACTGACCCACCAGAAGGAATTGAAGCAATTCCTCTGGATGTTAAATGCTGTCATTGGCAGGCCACCATCAGGGGCCCTGCAGACAGCCCATATGCAGGTGGCCTTTTTTACCTCTACTTACAAGTGCCCTACAGGTACAGTGCTCAACTTTATTTGACATGTTCCTTGGGGACTTCAAAGAAAAAAATTGTAATTACTGTATTTAATTTTATTTTTCCAGCTATCCAATGAGCCCCCCAACTGTAAGATTTGTAACTCGGATATTTCATCCTAATGTGTCTCGGCATGGTGATGTTGGCATTGACTCAATTCAACACAATTGGAGCTTGGCTTTAACTTTATCTAAGGTTCTCATATCTATTCAAAGTCTTCTAACAGATCCCTACTGTCAGGTAAGCACACTGCTACAATTTTTGCTATTTTTTCTTTTGTTCCAGAAACTTACAATAAAATCCCATATGTTTCCTTTGCAGGTGTGTATGGAGCCAGAAATAGGTTCACTGTATAAACAAGACAAGCAGATGTTTGAAAATGTTGCTCGTGCTTGGACGTGGAGATATGCCATGCATGATGCTCTTATGCCTCACAGAGACCCACCATTTCAGTGAAAACTAAAACAATACCATAAATTTATAAAGATGTACCAAAACTTTAATTTGTGTATGAAAGATTCGTGAAGCTATAAATGAGATAGATACCTGTGCTGCTTGCACCTTTTTGCAGCTTGCGGAATGATACGTACCGTGTGTTTTAAAATTCTGGTTTATTGTTTCAATCATGCAATTATTGTCACTGAAACATGTAATTAGATAATCTTTGATCTGTGATATATTGTGTAGCTTCACAGTCGTTTTTTTTTTTTTTCCTCTCATTCTTGTATAAAAGTGGGGTGTGTTGGTATGTGTACAATTGTTATTTATGTTTCGATTTTAAGTAACACTATCATATTGTAATATTTTCTGAGGATTTGGTGTATAACATCCCTCAATAAATTCTTATCATCATCGGTTCACTTTTATTTCATAATAAATTCTATTAGAATACCTCACTTGATGTGCTATATGGGCTTCAATCAATTTGGTTGTGAACATAGTCTAAAATTTTTCTGAGAAAGGGAATAATGTAAAGATGCAGCAGTTGTCTTGTTTCTCTTGGCTTAGCGTAGAATGCCACCAATGAGAGGGGGCAGCTCCAGAGGAGAACAGATAATGTTGCACGGCATACTATCCAACAAATTATGTGGACTCCAATCAGCCAAAGTCCGCCTTTGATGGACATCTGGGGAAAGGTTTACTGGGATAGTGGCAGTTTGTAAACAGACTTGTTGAAAAAACATTTTTAAGGGAATGTAGTGTGACTTCACCTCCTCAGCCATGAAACTGATTTGTGGAAGAAAGTATCTTTAAATTCAACAAGTTATTCTGATTCTGATTGATTTTTCGCAGTATGGATTTAGCTTCCAGGAATGCAAAAATGATAGCAAAAATAGGACAGGGAATGCAATGTCAACAATGATAACAATGATTTCTATGACTATCCTGAATTTCTCATAACGCATCACTCGGGAGGGAGAGGGGAGAGGGAGTGGTTGCCTTGTGGTGGGGGAATGTTGATACTTTGCGAGTGGTTGTTTATATTTTTGGGATCAGAATCTGGTTTGAATGCTTTACGATATTTGTAACATCGTAGTCTGTCACATATAACCACTTAGCTTCTTCTAAACGATTTTTTTCTACCTCACAAGCGTTATCGTCCCCAATAACATTTTATCTAACCTATCGTGACCGACAGCCGACCGACACCGGTATGGGTTTGTCAAACTTGGCTAGGTCCTTAATTCTTGAATATGTCTTCGCTTTCGTTCTTCGAGTTTGGTTGTACAATTCAGAATTTAAGGCGACCATCATTGGCCGTGTTGAAGTTTCCACTCCTGTTAACTCATGGAAAAGAGGTACTTTTTAACTGTCAACCGTTGTACATTTCTAATTATCTTTTGGCGATCGTGAATGATTGACTGACATTTGTTATTTTCCAGTGACTGAGGGTGTGGTGCTACAAAAGGATGGAGTTAATCCATATAGCGGTGACATGTTTCATGAAAGCCCTGTTGGATTAGCTATTTACAGTCAATTGATAGAATATGCTTCTCCGTATCTACCAGGCATTTTTATTCTCCTAGATTTAATCACTGGCCATTTACTGTACCTAACGGCAGTTGAATATATGAAACACTTGGTAAGTTTATTCATGTCAATTCAGTTTCAACTATCTACTTACTCCATAAAAACTATAATACCTATCATTTCCGGTTTATTGCAGATGCGGCGTCAGGAGGAGGATAAAGCAGAGTTCAGTGATGATGTAAAAGATCTCTTGCTGTCACAGAAAGATGTTGAGAGGCAGCCACTCTATGTTGTTGCAGCATACCTATTCAACCCCTATATTTTATTTAATACTGTGGCTCAAACAACCACTGTTTTCAGCAATATTTGTCTAGCTGCTTCATTTTTATTTATGGCCAAAGGTATGTGATAATTTTAAAGGGATAAAAATTACGTCTTTCTTTCTACAATCCTGAAAAAAAAAGGAACTTCCTAATTTATTTATTTTTTTTAAGGAAATCGTTGGGGCTCATGTGTTACTATATCCTTTGCTACTCTGCAATCTTTGTACCCCATTGTTCTGATTGTGCCTGCGGCAATATGTGTTGGTTACCACACATTACCAACTAAGAAGTCTAAAAAATTAACGAAAGCCAAAGCCCTTGGGCCAGTTAAACTAGACATATATCAGAAAATGTTGCCAAAGTCTTTGCGATCGGTCAATTCTACCCATTGGATAACTTCTATGGCAACTACAATTGGCTTGTTTTTTGTCATGCTGACTTCCCTTCTGTTCTTATCATGCCACTTAAGTGGTGGTTGGGAATATCTTCACTCAGTATATGGATTTATGTAAGTAGCAAATTCAAATTTTTCTCATGCTGTGCCCATTGTGCTACTTTCCACTTTTATCTAATTCTAGTCTTTTTTTGACAGGCTCTTGGTACCAGATTTACGACCAAATATTGGTTTGTTTTGGTACTTCTTCACTGAGATGTTTGAGCATTTCCGTCTCCTCTATTTATGGGCCTTTCAAATGAATGCACTTGTTTTGTATCTTCTTCCACTTTCATTGCGGACTCGGAGGGATCCTATCCTCTTAGCTGCATCCCTTACGGGTATCACGGCAATGTTCAAATCCTACCCAAGTCTAGGCGATGTTGGATTCTACTTGTCCCTTCTACCCATGTGGGCTCACATATTCCCTTGTAAGCATTTTTCCTTTCATTATTCTCATTGAATTTATTACTTTCATTTAACAAGAAAAAATAATTCTTTTGCAGATTTGCAGCAAGGCTTCATTGTTTTAGCTGCATTTATAATTACATCAGTTCTTGGACCTACAGTCTGGCATCTTTGGATCTATGCTCGTTCAGCAAATGCCAACTTCTACTTTGGAGTTGGATTGGCATTTGCCATTGCTCAGGTAAGGCAGCACTGTTACAGCAATCATGTAAGAAATTTTTCTTCTTCTTCCCAGATGTTTTTTAACTACTTGCTTCTTGTTTCTGTTACAGATCTTTTTGATCACCGATATTCTGCTTTCATATACAAAGAGGGAATTCATACTCCGACATGGAACCAGTAGTTTACTTCATGGCAAGCATGGAAAACTTATTTTGGCTTGAATAAATTTATAATGTATCCACATAATTGTTCATTCAATGTTCACTTGTTGTTGAAAGAAACTCATATTAAGAAAACCAGGAAATCTTAATGACCTATCACAGATACATTGATCTTCAGGGTAGTTTTTGATGACCTGTCTATTTTATTCATTCCAAATGTTCTTTTCATACTTTTGTACCAATTTTTGGCAATAAACCAGTAACAGGATCGACCAGATTTTGCACAGACAGGTGCAAGGATTTCATTCACTAATCTGACAGCTACGCTAGCAGAAGGAACGTAGGCAGCCATGTTTGGGCATAAACAAAAAACACACAAAAGAACAACAACAACAACATGGAAAGTAAATAGGAAATATGTCGTTGCCCTTTTAAACGTCTGCACGTTATGTGATGTTGTCGGATTGATGGTTTAGTGGATTAAGCAGAGACTATGCGACTAACTTAACGCGGACGTCTAACGCGCAGTGCTAAGGGTGGGAAACACTGACTGAACGTCCCGTTCAAGCCATGAAGCTCAAAGTGAGGTTAAGACAGCGACACTTTCGTTGCATCGGCCTACCATTCCTCCTGCTGCTCTTAACACGTTTTAAATATGCAGAGACCTGCTCAAACGAATCCTTCCCCACGCAGCTTGTGAAAGTCAAATTCACCACTCAGGTTGTTAAGAACGAATACATAGTGGCTTTCAATGCCTACTACAAGTCTCAGGCAAGAGAGAAGTTCATTGCAGCTGCCCTGAATGGGTTCGATGAGAGACACTGGAAGATCATTGCAAGAAATAATCCAGCCAGTGATTACCCCAGCGATTTTGATGTGGTGACCCTTGAGGAAGTGGAGAACAGTCAAGATGGCTTGGACGCCCTACGTTTACACCCAGCAATACGCAGAGTTACTCCTCAGAGGATGGTCCATAGATCCTTACACTTTGAAAATGATACTGATTTTCTGGGTGATGCCGACAATTCCACCCGTACAGAGAGCTTTGAAAGATGGCAATCTTCAAGACCTATGAAGCGCTTAAGTTTAGCTGTGAATAAGCAGTTTTGGCAGTCTACTGGAAGGCATACCAGCCGTCGTCTTCTTCGTGCCATTCCTCGACAAGTTACAGCTATCCTTCAGGCTGATGCGTTGTGGCACATGGGTATCACAGGAGCTGGAGTGAAAGTAGCAGTTTTTGACACTGGTCTGGCCAAAACGCATCCTCATTTTAAACGGATCAAAGAACGCACAAACTGGACTAGTGAAAAGACTTTGGATGATGGATTAGGCCATGGAACCTTCGTTGCAGGAGTGATAGCATCGCATCGAGAATGCTTGGGCCTTGCTCCTGACGCTGAGCTCCATGTTTTCAGAGTCTTTACAAATAATCAGGTAATTTCTGCAACTGTTGTAGTAAAGAGAACGCATATATCATACTGATCGCAAATTTCCTGACCTTGATTCAAATTTTTCTTTTCAGGTATCATACACTTCATGGTTTTTGGATGCGTTCAATTATGCTATATTGAAACGCATTGGGGTTTTGAATCTAAGCATTGGAGGGCCAGATTTCATGGATCATCCCTTTGTTGATAAAGTTTGGGAACTCACAGCCAACAAAGTCATAATGGTGTCTGCAATAGGGAATGATGGGCCTCTGTATGGAACCCTGAATAATCCAGCAGATCAAATGGATGTTATTGGTGTTGGCGGCATCAATTTTGAAGACCAAATTGCCAAATTCTCTTCTCGAGGAATGACCACATGGGAACTGCCTCAAGGATACGGCAGAGTCAAGCCTGACATTGTGACTTACGGTGCTGCTGTGCGAGGATCAGCCATTATGGGAGGCTGCCGCACACTTTCTGGAACTAGTGTTGCTTCCCCAGTTGTCGCTGGAGCAGTTGCACTGTTGGCAAGGTAGTGAAAGAAAGAAAGTTGCTGTTTTTCAGACTAATCCAACAACTATGCACATGGAATCACATGATTGTTATACTTTTCCTCTCTTTATCAGTGGGGTCCTACATCGTGGCAATATTTTAAACCCAGCAAGTATGAAGCAAGCCCTCCTTGCCTCAGCTCGACGACTGCCTGGGGTCAATATGTTTGAGCAAGGCCATGGCAAGCTTGATCTTTTACGTGCTTATCAAGTACTTAACTCATACCAACCACAAGCCAGCCTTAGTCCAAGGTATGTTGATTTCTTGCATGTTATTTGCACATGTCATTAAACCTTTTGCATGTATTTGATCTTCAAAAAAATTCCATCTTGTGTTGCAGCTATATTGACCTTAGTGAATGTCAGTACATGTGGCCGTATTGCAGTCAACCTCTCTATTATGGTGCCCTACCCACCATAGTAAATGTCACCATTTTGAATGGTCTTGGTGTATCAGGGAAAGTGGTCAATAAGCCAGCCTGGCACCCATACACTCCTCAGTTTGGCCACAACATTGATGTCGCATTTACACATTCTGAAGTCCTTTGGCCGTGGTCTGGATGGCTTGCTGTAAGTTAAATCTTGTTCTTCCTTTTTCTAAAGTCCTTTTGGCTGTGTTTCATTGGTAATGGTAATAACATATTTTTCTGCTGATATTTCTCAGGTGAGCATTGCTGTTACCAGAGCTGCCTCTAATTGGGAAGGTATGGCTCAGGGCCATGTGGAATTAACTATTGAGTCTCCCCCAGAAGATGGAGAAACCGAGCCGAGACGTTCAACTGTTCGCTTGGCAATAAAGGCCAAAATAATTCCTACGCCACCCCGACAGTAAGTCAACTACTTTTCCAAATTTTCTTTCATTAAAATAAAACAGTACTAGATTTACGGAACTTGTTGTCAAATTTTCAGCAAGCGCATTCTTTGGGATCAGTACCACAATTTACGTTATCCTCCCGGCTATTTTCCTCGTGACAACTTGCGAATGAAGAGTGATCCATTGGATTGGAATGGAGATCATATTCACACAAACTTTAAAGTACGCCTGAGTTAAAACAGCAACTCTTGTCTGTTATGCATAAATTTTATCCTTCTATGTGTGATAGCTCTTATTGGGTTACAGGACATGTACCAACATCTCCGAAATGGTGGATATTACATCGAAGTCTTAGGTTCTCCATTGAGCTGCCTTGACGCCTCACAATATGGAACTCTACTGATTGTGGACCCTGAAGAAGAATACTTCCCAGAAGAAGTTGCTAAATTGAAAAGAGATGTTGATGCTGGGTTATCATTAGTGGTATTTGCTGACTGGTACAATGTTTCAGTAATGAGAAAAGTTAAATTTTATGATGAAAATACTCGCCAATGGTGGATGCCTGACACAGGAGGAGCCAATGTCCCTGCTCTAAATGACCTACTTTCGCCCTGGGGCATCGCACTCAGTGATAGTGTGCATGAAGGTACTGGTAGTCCATCTATTTCTTTGTTCTCCATCCCAAGTCTATCTTTTGTTCACTGTTTGTTTAAACTCTTGCAGGTTCTTTCAACCTTGGGGAACATGAAATGTACTATGCCTCTGGGTCCAGTCTCCTTAAGTTCCCAGAATCTGGAGTAGTTGTCTCACGCTCTTTAAAAGACCAGGGACTTGAAATTCTGGATTCTGATGCTGATTCTGTTTCCAAGACCGTTCCTATTTTAGGGTTGTTGCAGAGCAGGCCAAATGAAGTTGAAGGTGATGATGCCACAACAGAAAAGATATTTTCATCACCGAGTGGACGAGTTGTGGTTTATGGTGACTCCAACTGTCTGGATAACAGTCACTTGCAGAAAGGTTTGTTTAAATTTCTACTCCAGTCAACATGTCTTTTCAGACAGTAAATTTTACTAAAATATGTATTGGTTTGTTGGTCTAGATTGTTTCTGGATGTTGGATGCTCTTTTAGAGTTCACTTCTACTGGTCATATGCCTTCCATTTTCAAAGATAACAGTGCCAAAGTAATGTTTCCATCATCAGATGAGCCACTACCTCAACGGATGGAAGGAAACCACCTTTATCGGTAATTACATTTATCTTTTAATAGTCCCCGTTTTTCAATCATTTTGTTGTTGTTGTCAGGATAGGATGTTGTTTCTCTTACTTATTCAACCATCCTCCAGGTATTCGAAGGTTATTGAGAATCACATGGGAACCATGCGGACGAGGGAATTACCGGCATGTCCACATCTTGTCTGGGCTAAGCCTCAACCGCTAAACACCTCTGCTCCATCGTGAGTTGTTATCCTATTAGCCTGGCTATTTCTGCCGATGTTGGGATATTGGTCAGTGTACTTATGCCTTCTTTATATTATTATTTCAGAAACCTGTACAAAGCACAGAAACTTCTGTCAGTGGGTGTGGAGGGTGATTTGCCGCTGTGGCGTGTTGCTCCTGGTGCTGCACAAGTAGATATTGACCGTGATTTCGGTGGAGGATTGGGCGTCGATATGATGGACAGCCTTGCTGAAGAAGAAGGCATCGCGCTGTTGGACTTAGCACCTGCGCTTCTTGTCATATCCCTGGCAGCAGCTGCTGTCCTACTGGCATGTCGATGCTATCGTTCAAGAACAAGACCACGAAGAAAGCGCGTAACACGACTTAGGCGTTTAATGGCTGTGTTAAATGCAGGGCGTGCGCCTACAGTGTGATATTGAAGTGTTAGTATGAGTCTTCCTTATTTTAAGATAACATACCACATGATGTTCCTCTGACGAACTTCTTGGATGCTTGGTAAAAGCACTTCATTTAAAGATACCACCAGACTTAAGCTTTCTAGATCTCAAAAAATCGTCCTAATTGTATTAAAGAGGATAATTGTGAAGTATCTACATCAATTTTTTTAACTTCTCCAAAGAATTTGTTTATTTGGAAGTTGGCAGCATAGCGTTCTGTGATTGAAGCACTTTTAACTGTTGGACTTGTGGTTAAAATGAGAGCACCCTCTCTCTAGTATAACTTAAATTAACTATGCATCTTCTGTCTTTTCATCAACCAATCTACTGTGTAGCAATAATATATTGTTAAAAAATTGGTGTGACAATTTGCTGCTGTATAACTTATTACTTTACATCTTCCATTCGTGTGAGACATGGCTAGGAAAGGACTCCCTTCATGTGTAATATGTACACAAAATATGTGATATAATAATAAAAATAATAATAACAATGATTGACAATAAGTGATACATAAACTATTATAGTGTAGTTAGCTACTTAGTGCATAGTGAGTGTGACTAGGAAATGTCAGTTGCTTTGGAAAGAAATAATATTTTACTGCCACGCAGCGCTATGAAATTTGTGGCAACCATATTTAATGTCTTTCCATGAAGGTTTTTACTGTGTTGAACCTCTGTTTCACAGTCCTGTATCTTTGACTTAAAGTCTTCTTACTGCTTCATTCGGTGTAAGGGAATGTTGTATTGAAGCATGCAATTTTGATTTTAAAGTTCCCACTTTTGCAATATGGTTTTTATCAATTTATGGTGTTTTTGTCTTACATCTATAATCAGAATCTTATTCACAGTACGTTCACTATCAACTTGCTTGAATTTGAGATAAATTTAGGAAAGTGTTATGTATGTTATGAATTCCAAGAGATTTATTTTTACTTTTAGTCAAGATTGTATAACCTTTGTCTTCCTTGTATAGTATATGTTATGTGCGTGTGTGTGTGTGTGCGCGCGCGTTTTTTTAATTTTTTTTTTAAATACACTGGTGTGTTAATATGTGTATAACATATCTGACTTCATTGTTTCTCATTGTTTTCTGTACATCTATAGTTATCAAATTAGGTATCATCTCTGCTGTCACTTGTACTTCATCATACCTTGTTTGTAATGCCAAATTTTTATGTCGGACCTAGATTGTGGCTTTGTTTGTGGGATATCAATTTCTTTGTATTGGAACTGATAATTTGTCAAGATTGTTTTACTGTACGTACTTATTCAAGCTTATTACTTGCTTCCTGTCCTAATCATTGTTGATGGTGATTTGTAGTTTGTGTAATCACCATGAAGTGATATCCAGTGTAACAAGGCATGTTTGGCTTTGACTAGGACACTCATGAAATTATTCTATTGATTCCACTTGTATGTTAAGCATCTGACAAACCATTTGTACACAATTTTATAAAAATATTTAGTTTATTCTAGCGGCAAACAATTTCATACAAAACACACTTTTCAATCATTTTGCAATGTTCTCTGCCATCGATAAGTACCATCCTTCTAATAATGATAGTAATAATTATTATGAATATTTAACATTTATTCTGCTCAAAGACTCAGACATATAATGAATTTCTCACGCACAATCACACAACCAATGATGATAAGTTAAAGTTACAAAAACTGTTCAAATGCTACCTTGAACTTTTGACCACAAAGTGGTACTTAACATTTCTTTTATTGATTTTGATTATGTATCAGCAAAGTTTCTTGTTTTAATTAAATGGCAGAAGTTGTAAAAGAAATAATAAACTTGGATTGTTTTCCTAGTTACATCTACAGATTTCTGTTTTCTTATTTCTCCTCTACTACTTATTTTTGATGTGAAACCTGAACTACTCAGACTATTAGAAAAGAAGACCAAGGTGTTTTTTCTTACATTAGGAAATGATGTTTTTGTGTCTATCACTAAGAGACTTTAACATTAACACTTATACAGTAACATGCATTTACAAATGCCTTGAGGTGGGAAAACAGTTACCACCTTTCTAGTGCGAGATCAAAATGCCAACAATGCTGTGACCATTCATTCTCACTGTCTGACAGCCAGAACATTTTCTCCCAACGTTCCTGTAGAAGGGAGAAAATTGTTTCACGGCCTCGTCAGAAACAGGCTTAAAATTTGTTTGCAAAGAAATGGGCCTTCTCTGGGCATATCTGATTTCGATTTTCTAGAAGTTGAAGGAACGGATGAGGTCTGTGACCGGTGAGACGGGACAGCAGTACTTGGGTGGGAGATAGCGGGCTGCTCACAAGGTAAGGTATTCAGGGCGTACACTAAGCTTTCAGCCAAAAATTTTCAAATTTTGAAAATTTTTGGGTTACAGATCATATTTTGACGTTTTGAGGTTCAGGTTGCGGTTTTTAAGTTTTAAAAAATCGGGTTGGGTTGGCACCAACTTTGGGGTGCATTCTTAATGCATTCTTAATATGTTATTCTTAAGGAAAAAAATAAATAAGAAGTTTGGCCAAATACGGAGTGTGCGCCCTGAATATCTTCCCTTCTCAGCCCTCGGCCAGTTGGCGTGGCGCAGGCCTGACCAGTCGACGACGATGCCGAGTAACAGGAACGAACGACACCGAGCGAGCTGGCGCGCGCTGCACCTCGCACAGTGGGCCAGCTGTCCGACGCAGGCGGCCAAAACTCTACACGCGTTTTGAGTTCTGGAGTCGCTAAACAGGACTCGAACCGAACGTGTGACCCCCACCGTTGGATTCCTCGTTCGGAGAGCAATCCGTTGGTGGAGTCAGACGTTCGGCCCGAGTCCCATTTAGCGACTCTGGGGCTCAAAACCCGCCGTCCGGGATTTTGACCGCCTCCACCGGTCGCCTGGCCCACTTTGCCGCGCCAGGCCCTCCAAGCAGTCGGGGCGGGGCAGACCAAGGCGGCCGAAGCTCATCACTTCTTGTAGAAGACGGTGTTGGGCCGCCGCTGCAGCCAGCGGTTCTTGATCATGTCGCTGCCCTTCTCGGCGATCATGATGGTGGGCGCGTTGGTGTTGCCCGAGGTGACGACGGGCATGATGGAGGCGTCGATGACGCGGAGGCGGTCCACGCCGTGCACGCGCAGCTGCGGGTCCACCACGGCGCCGGGGTCGTCGGGCGGGCCCATGCGGCAGGAGCCGGCCTGGTGGTTCTCGGGGCCCGTCTGCCGCCGCACCGCGCACTCCCAGTACGCGTCGCAGCCGAACGCCAGGTTCTCGCAGCCGGGCACGGGCGTGCGGTCCAAGCGGAAGCCGTACCTGAAATAATTATTATTATTATTATTATTATTATTATTATTATTATTATTATTATTATTATTATTATTATTATTATTATTATTATTATTATTATTATTATTATTATTATTATTATTATTATTATTATTATTATTATTATTATTATTATTATTATTATTATTATTATTATTATTATTATTATTATTATTATTATTATTATTATTATTATTATTATTATTATTATTATTATTATTATTATTATTATTATTATTATTATTATTATTATTATTATTATTATTATTATTATTATTATTATTATTATTATTATTTATTTATTTATTTATTTTTTTGCAACGCACACTTCAAATTTTTAAAATTCAAAATATTGGGCGTACTGCGATGACTCGGTAGGCGTCGCCGTCCAAGGAGCCTCACTCACCTCTGCAGGGCGGCCGTCTCCGTCAGCCTGATGGCAAACTTGATGCCGTCGATGAGCATGGTGACGTCATCGGGGTGCGACAGGTAGCGCGCGAAGATCCTGGGCGGCGCCAGGGGGTCGTTGGAGGCGAGGCGGAGGAAGCCGCGGCTCTTGGGGTGCAGCACGGCGGGGAAGATGTTGACCGTGCGCAGCGCCATGGAGTTGGGGTTGCCGTCGGCGCGCTCGCCCACCTGCACCGCGGCGACAGGGGAAAATGAAAATGAATGGTGGGGCACAGTGGGCCAGAAGACCGGCGGAGCGGAGGCGGTCAAAATCCCGGACGCGTTTTGAGCTCCAGAGTCGCTAAATAGGACTCGAACAGAACGTGTGACCCCACCAATCGATTGCTCTCCGAACGAGGAATCCATTGGTGGCGTCACAAGTTCCGTTCGATTCCTGTTTAGCGACTCTGGAGCTCAAAACGCGTCCACGGCCGGCTTCCGGCCCACTGTGCGGGGACGTGCGCGGGCATATGCGGCTTCCCACGGCGCGACACTCACCTGGCCGGTGCGCGCGCAGGCGGCCAGGAAGCCGCCGAAGAAGAACTGGATGTCCGGGTGGTCGTCGGCCGGGTTGCTGAAGCGCGAGTTGATGAAGCCCGTCACCTCGGACAGGCCCGTGCCGGACATGAGGCCGTCGCGGAACAGCAGGTACTCCATGGCGGTGGCCCAGTTGAGCGGCGTCGTGTTGGTGTCGTTGATGGTGAAGGACAGGAAGAAGGCCACGTGGTTGTGCAGGTTGCGGCCCACGCCGGGCAGGTTGTGCGTGACGGGCACCTTGGCCTGCTGCAGCTCCTCGCGGGGCCCGATGCCGGACAGCAGCAGCAGCTGCGGCGAGTTGACGGCGCCGCCGGACACGATCACCTCCAGCTTGGCGTAGAAGGTCTGCCGGCTGCCGTCGCTGCGGACCACCTCCACCTGGGGAAGCGAGATCGGTGATACACTGGCAAAACTAAAGCGTAGTATTACCCTCTGTTTTCAAGCGTAATCAGTTTACGCTTTGAAATCAAGCGTAACAGGCCCATCCGCCAAGATCTCCCCTATCTAAATGCATGGGGGAATTGCCAGAGTATGCCTCATTTCAAGCGTAACGTCTTCAAGCGTAACTCTATCTTCACTCAAGCGTAGAGTAACGCTTTAGTTTTACCAGTGCAGCAACAGGCGGGAAGCGTTGTTGTTTGTTATTTATTTATTTACAGCTCGCGGTGCTCCTCGAGGCTTCGGCGCCGCTGCCCCGCCGCATCACGACCAGGAGCGGATACAGGGAGGGGGGGGGGGGGCATAGCACCTAGATAGCCGCCTGAAAGGTAGGCAAAAAGTGCTACTTTGCCCCTGTAAGTAGGCAAAAAGTGCTACTTTGTCCCTGTAAGTAGGCATAAAGTGCTGCTTTTGCCGCCCCTGGATCCGTCACTGATCCCGACTGGTTGTACTCGATCGGGGCGGCTGGCGCTGCACTGTGGGCCAGAGGACCGGCGCAGGCGGCCAAAATTCTACACACGCGTTTTGAGCTCCAGAGTCGCTACGGAGGACTCACACCGAACTTGTGACCCCACTAGTGGATTGCTCTCCGAACGAGGAATCCATTTGGTTGGGTCACACGGTCCGTTCGAGTCCCATTCAGCAACTCTGGAATTCAAAACGCGTGCGGAGTTTTGGCCGCCGCCTGCGCCGCTCTTCTGGCCCACTGTGCACTGGCGCTGCTGGCGCTGGCGCTGGCGTGCTGCTGCCCGTCATTACTATTTCATCTTGGAGCCCTCCTTGCCCAAGAGGCGACCACGGCACGCGGCCTCTGCGCCTCGGCTTGCCGCGCCTGCGCCGCCAGCCCGCCGGACTGCATTGACCCTTGACAGGCCTGGACCGCGATGCGGTGGGGCCATGCCGCGGCCCGAGGCACGGTGCCCGAAGCGCAGCGCAGCGCAGCGGGCCAGAAGACGGCGCCGGCGGCTAAAACTGCACTCTCAGACTCGTTCTGACTTCTTAGCTCTTGCCAAAATTTTTTGTGCAAGCGTAATACATATGTAATATTTTGTCTTTAGCTTTGCACGTTTCTGTCCATTATATAGGGTACTTAGTCCATTAAACCTCACTTTTTGTCAATTGCAATGTGCTCTTTGATTTCTACATGATCTATTGACAATTTCATCTTAAAAACGATCAAAATAGTGCATAGCTAAAGAGAAAATCGTACAATTTACGTTTGCTCAAAAAGCTCCATAAGCAAGAGACATAAAAGTCAATATGAGACTGACAGTGTGTAGATGCGATTTTAACCACCAGAGTCGCTTAATGGGACTCGAACCGAACGTGTGACTCCACCAACGGATTGCTCTCTGAACGAGGAATCCATTGGTGGGGTCACACGTCCGGTCCGAGTCCCATTTAGCGACTCTTGAGTCTGGAGCTCGAAACGCGTCTAGGGTTTTGGCCGCCGGCGCCGCTGTCTTCTGGCCCACCGTGCACAGTGCCCGAAGCACAGTGACCGAAGCACAGTGGCCGGGGCACTGGGGCAGGACGGCTGGACGGACAGCGCGGCGCTGTGGTCAGCGATTGGGAAGTCAGTCGGGGCGTCCTTGGAGGGGCGGGGGGCGAGGCGAGCATTGCCGCCCATTACCTCGAGCCCTGGCCCGTGCGGTCCTCCGTCCGTACCCTCTTCGCCATCACTTCGCTCTTCGGCGCCGCAGAGTCCGCTACGTGCGACGTAGCAGTGGGACGCCGGCGAATACTGTACAACGTTGCGTAGAGAAACCGCCCCTGAGACTGATCCCGCGCAACCCTGTTTTTATCGCTCCTTGTCTCCCTCCCACCTGTAGAGAACGCCACCAGCACCTTCCACCTGTAGAGAACGCCACCAGCAGACTGATTCCAAGAGTCATCCTCGTCGCTCTGCCTCGTTCGTACCTACACGGGACGCCCCATGAGTGCGCGACGAAAAAGACTCGCTGAATTAGTCTGCTGAGTGGGCGTACAGTGGGCCGGAAGACCGGGGCAGGCGGTCAAAATACCGGACGCGTTTTGAGCTCGGTTTGAGTCGCTAAATGTGACTTAAACCGAACGTGTGACCCAACCAATGGATTCCTCATTCGAAGATCCACGAGAAGATCCATTGGTGGGGTCACACGTCCGATTCGAGTCCTGTTTGGTGACTCTGAGGCTCAAAACGAGTCTCGAATTTTGGCCGCCTGCGCCGGTCTTCTGGCCAGCGACCGCGGAAGTGGTCCCCCCCCCCTGATTTGAATCGGGGGGCATCATACCCGTTTTTACTGTAAGGGCGTCACTGATTCGTGTAAAATGTCCAAATTGGTACCAAAACATGCTATTATTTCCTGGAATTCGCTGACTTTAAGCTCGCTTCGCTCGCATTTTGTTTGTTATTTCCATTATTCGATCGCGTAAGGTTCATACTTTCCAAATTTCGATGGCTCTTCGCTCGCTTTGCTCGCGTTTCACTGAATTTTAAGAGAAAAACGGCCTTGCAACAATTTAAAATTTCACAGAACAAACATTTTACAACCGCCCCTCTCCCTCTCCCCCACGGAAAAATTCTTGCCCCCCCCTTCCCACCTGTCATGAAGAACTTCCGTGGTCCCTGCTTCTGGCCATTGTGGGGCGGCCGACGGGCCGACGGCGGAGAGACTGCTGTGCGCGCTTACCCCGTAGGCCTCCTTGGTGGTGGCGTTGACGAGCACGCGGGTGGCGGTGGTGTTGAGCAGGATGTGCAGGTTGGCGCGGTCCTTGACGGGCCGGAGGAAGGCCTTGCTGGTGGAGAGGCGCGACCCGTTGCGGGACGTGGTCTGCGCGATGGCGAAGCCCGTGTGCTGGAAGCCGTTGAGGTCCCGGATCGGCTGGCCCAGCTCCATGGCGCCGGCCAGGATGGCGTGCGACAGCGGCGGGTGGTACGGGAACTGGGTCACCGTCAGCGGACCGCCCACGCCGTGCAGCCCCGAGTCCATCGTGTCAGCCTGCGGAAGGAACAAGCCGGACCGAGCCGAGCGTTGGCATGAGCTGGGGCGCACAGAGGGCCCGAAGACCCGGGATGGTTACTGGCGTTCTCCTACTGCAGGAACCGTATCAGCACGCTTCGGCGTGGACTTCCTCCTGGCCGTCACTGAGTTGGCCAGAAGACCGGTGGAGGCGGTCAAAATCCCGGGCGCGTTTTGAGCTCCAGAGTCGCTTAACAGGACTCAAACCGAACGTGTGATCCCACCTATGGACCGCTCTCCGAACGAGGAATCCATTGGTGGGATCATGCGTTCGGTTCCGGTCCAATTTAGCGACTCTGGAGCTCAGTTTCGGCCGCCAGCACCGGTCTTCTGGCCCACTGTGCGAGGGGCGCGACTGCATCAAACAGGACTTTTGCACTCGACTTTGTAGGAGACGGATGCTCGCCTCACCTGCAGGTTGTCCTCGGACTTTAGGAAGTACGGCAGGACGTCCTGGTAGCCCCAGCCCGTGTTGCCCATGGCGGCCCAGTTGTCGAAGTCGCGCCTGCTGCCGCGGATGTACATCATGCCGTTGAGAACGCTCGTCCCGCCAAGCACCTGCAGAGAGAAAGAAACGGAGAGGAGTTAGCGTGGGGCCTTTGCCAGTCGACACTGTTCGGTTAGTCAGCGAGCGCCTGTCATCGGAAGGTAGGCCAGCCCGCCACACGCCACTGTGTTGCGGGGCGGCCCAGCCTCCGGTTTGCAGGCGCTTGCCATCAAAACTCTAAGGAAGAATGCAGGTTTGGCGTGGGTCAGTTAGAAACTTGGAACCGCACAACAGCAGACTTGAGTCGGTTTTCGTTGCTATATCTCTCTCCCACTCAAGGGACGTCCTGTATAGGTGCGAGGTAGACAGAGCGACGAAATCGACTCTGGGGGGAGAGCCTGAGGTTGCCTGCTGGTTCCAACCTGCGGTCTCACGGCGGAGCGCCCCCCCGGCCCCCCTCCCGACCCGCCCGCCTCCTTCGTGCCGACTTGGTTAAAACGTGTGAACCAACAACAGCAAAAGCAAGAGCGAAAAGAGCGACCCGAAAAACAAAAGTCAGCTCAGCTCCGCGCTCCGTGCATAGGCAACGCGCGCTCGCTTCGAGTCGGAGGACTAACTACTCACTGCAAATCCAGTGGTAAGTGCTTGCCACAGAATCGGCAAGCCGTTTTAAATGCCAAAAATTGGCAAGCTTGCCCCGAAAAATACTCACCAGCTTGCCGAAATTTGGCAAGCTTCTGAAGATTCCAGGTCAAAGCTTGCCAAATTTGGGCATTCAAAACAGCTTGCCAAATTTGTGGCAAGCAAACTTACCAAAGTACTTTGCAGTGCTCACTGGGCATGTTGAATGGTTACCTTTCCTCTGGGCCAGGAGCAGCGGCGCTCCGTCTCGCCAAGGCACGCCATGTCCTCCGGCTCCGTCTTGTACTTCCAGTCGATGTCCGAGCCGAGGAAGTTAAGGAACATGGAAGGAACCTAGCAAGGCACCGCGTTAAAACAAGCCGTTAAAAACATTGAACATTTTGGCAAAAAAAAACAACAAAAACTGCAGATTTGATCTTGAGATTGGTGAGTCGAGAAGCCAGAAGACCGGCACTGGTCACTGGTGGCCCCTATTCTAGACGCGTTTTGAGATCCAGAGTCGCTAAATGGGACTAGAACCGAACGTTTGGCCGACCCATGGATTGCTCTCCGAACGAGGAAGCCACGTTCGGTTCGAGTCCCATTTAGCGACTCTGAAGCGCAAAACGCGTCTACAATTTCGGCCGCCTGTGCCAATCTTCTGGCTCACTATGACTCACTGTGAATCCAAACGAGGACAACTCCACACTTGAAACGCGGAGGTGAGGAATTTTCAGTCTCCACGTTTGGAAGTGCAGAGAAAGCGGTCTCCACACTTCAAGTGTGGAGTTCTCCGCGTTTGCACCATGCCGAGAGACAGGGGCTCCGTGAGCTGCTCTACACTTGAAGTGTGGAGACTGCAAACACTGCATTTGCAAGTGTGGAGACTTACTCCATACCACGAAGTCTAGAGTTGTCCACACTTGGTTTGACCGTGCACGTTAAAAGTGCCGCCTTGAAATTCAAGGGGATGCCTTGTTTTAATTTCCAAGGGGTTTGAGTGAATTTTCAAAGTTGTCCAAAACAACATCACTAAACAGATATAGATTCGTCTCGACAAGACAAACAAAAAATGTCAACACATGTCGTAGGTTTGGATATGAAATAAAAAAGGTGTTGAACTTCAAAATTTGTAAAATAGCCAAAAAGGCCAATTTTGTACTTTTGAAGTTCAATAACTTTTTAATTTGCCATCCAAACTTATGACTTATGTTGACTCTTTTTTGTTTGTCTCGTCGAAACAAGTCCATTTCTGTTAAGTAATTTCAATTTGGACGACTTTGAAAATTCACTCAAACCCCTTAGAAATTAAAACACACTGCAAATCCAGTGGTAAGTTTGCTTGCCACAGAATCGGCAAGCCGTTTTAAATGCCAAAAATTGGCCAGCTTGCCCAGAAAATACTCACCAGCTTGCCAAAATTTGGCAAGCTTCTGAAGATTCCAGGCCAAAGCTTGCCAAATTTTGGCATTCAAAACAGCTTACCAAATTTATGGCAAGCAAACTTACCACTGGCTTTGCAGTGGCAAGGCATCCCCTTGGATTTGAAGGCAAGGCGGCACTACCGTGTGCATCGGCCAGCCAGCCGGCCTACCTGCGTGCCGGTGGGTTCGTTGCCGCCCGCCTCGATGCCCAGCACGCGCCAGTGGGGGTTCTCGGACAGCCTGGACGCGACCACGGCGCCCGCGGAGCCCAGCCCCACCACGATGAAGTCATACTCGTTGTTGAGGTCCCGCTCGCGCGACTGGGGCCGGCCGCAGGGGTCCTCCAGGTCGCACTGGGACCGGATGAACACCTCCAGCAGCCCCATGAAGAGCATGAAGGCCGAGCCGCCGCACGCGTTGGCCAGCGTGGGCCCCGGCCGCGTCACCGGGCAGTTGCACTGCATCTGCGGGCGCAACAGGGAGGAAGACACCGTTAGAAGTAAGTTGGAAAATCCCGGCAAGTGCGGCGAGTTGTGGGCGCTCCACGAGGGGGCCGCCACTATCATTTCGGGTGTACACAAGATTACGGGATTACATGAATTTACTAGGGATTACGCGTAAAATTTTGGAAAATTAGTTCAAAAACGTTAAAAAAAGGACAGAATTTTATCAAGGATTGCGTGATTACGGCATTGATTACCGGAGATTACCAGTCAATTTGTACACAGGATTCCCGAGGCCCCTCGGCGCTCCACTGAGAATGAAAGAGTCTTGATCAATACCCAATTTTGGGTGAGGAACACATTATCACCCAAATTTGGGTGAGGAAAGGGGTATCAGCTACCTATATGGCTGCATAGTATTCTCATCCAAATTTGGGTGAGGAAACCTTCCTCACCCAAATTTGGACGAGAAAACCTACCTCACCTAAATTTGGGTGATGAAGAATTCCTCAGCCAAAATTTTAGTCATGATCATGACTCTTCCTTTCTCAGTGTCCGCTGACCCCTGTCCCTGTGGTGGTGAGCAGGTCGGGCCGAAGCGTGAAGGGAGTTGCCGCAAACTCGCTCTTCAATGTGGGAGCGTACGCTCACACCACCGCCGCACGGCGCACAGTGGGCCAGAAGACCGGAGGAGGCGTTCAAAATCCCAGACAGGTTTTGAGCTCCAGTTTCGCTGAATGGGACACGAACCGGACGTGACCCCACCAATGGATTGCTCTCCGAACGAGGAATCCATTGGTGGGGTCCCACGTTCGGTTGGGGTCCTGTTCAGCGACTCGCTGGACCTCAAAACGCGTCTTCAGGTAGTTATGGCCGCGCCTGGGCCGGTCTTCTGGCCCACTGTGCACCGCGAAAGCCGTGCGAGGGAGTGCGAGGGAGTGCGAGAGAGTGAGAAGGAGTGAGAAGTAAGAAGCTAGGTGCACAGTGCACAGTGCACGGCCACGACGGCCACGTTCCCGCCGACGAGCGACTGAACGAGGCCATTGTTGGTCCCGTTTAAAGGCGCGTTTACAGCTCGTTTGCGACGCGCTGCCGGGATGGGCCGAGTAGTTCGGGAGGCTGTTCGTTCACCTCACTCAGCGCCTGGAAACTGATTCTCTCTTTCTCTCTTTCTCTCTCTCTCTCTCTCTCTCTCTCTCTCTCTCTCTCTCTCTCTCTCTCTCTCTCTCTCTCTCTCTCTCTCTCTCTCTCTCTCTCTCTCTCTCTCGCCCTCTCCCCTTTCGCACCCATATGGAACGCGCCATGAGAGCGAGAGAGACAGACCAACGCACAGTGGGCCAGAAGACCGGCGCAGGCGGCCAAAATTCTAGACGTGTTTTGCACTGCAGAGTCGCTAATGGGACACGAACCGAACGCGTGACACTAATAATGAAGCTCAATATTAAACCCGTCCGGGATTTTGACCGCCTCCACCGGTCTTCTGGCCCACTGTGCAACAGGACCCCTTCGCTCGAAATTAGCTAGCAGCAGCCCTTTCATAAGCCGAACTGTGAGGCGTAAGTTCCGGCTTTTCCGTCTTCCGAAACTCCGGCCGCCTCATAGCGCCACGGTCGAGGCGTGGCGGCGAGGCCCGTTTATCCCGATGCTATCTCTCTCCACCCGCCGACACGGCCTGTCAACGCACGCACGGGATTAGCGCGCGTGGCGAGGCATGCGGGCCAGCGTGAACTAGCGCCAGCAGGGCGGCGCACAGTGGGCCAGAATACGCGTTTTGAGCTCCAGAGTCACTAAACAGAACTCGAACCGAACGTGTGACCCCCGCCAATAAATTTCTCGTTCGGAGAGCAATCCGTTGGTGTGGTTACGGTCACATTTTCGGTTCGAGTCCCATTTAGCGACTCTGGAGCTCAAACCTCGTCTAGAATTGAAGCCGCTAGTGCCGGTCCTCTGGCCCACGAGTCGACGGGGCGCGGCTGGGGATGTCCCATCCCGACTTACAACTAACTCCTTAAAAAACTTTTCCTAATCAAAGCTACCTCAAAATTACAAACCGCTTAAAATGATAAATTCTTCACGAAACCGAAACACCATGTTTTCCGCAGGCGCGTTTCTTTTCCTGCGTAAACACGCGGCGCGTTGTCTGCCGGGTGCGCGGCGGCTGCCCCGCCGGCTGGCGTGTTTCCGAGCCGTTCTGGCGTTCGGCCCGGGCGGCTGGGCTCCAGTTCGGCGGCTCCAGTTCAGCGCACAGTGGGCCAGATGACCGGTGCAGGTGGCCAAAACTCTGGACGCGATTCGAGCTCCAGAGTCGCTTCAGAGGACTCGAGCCGAACGTGTGACCCCACCGATGGATTCCTTGTTCGGAGACCAATCCATTGGTGGGGTCACGCGATCAATTCCAGCCCCATTTAGCGACTCCAGAGCTCAAAACGCGTCCGGGATTTTGACCGCCTCCAGCCGCCTTCTGGCCCACTGTGCGGCCCTAGTTCGGCGGAGGGCCTGGCGCCTCGGCCACCGGGGCGCAGCACCGCGACGCGGGGACCGGAACAGCGTTTATGAGGGAAACTCCGGAATACAACAATTTTCTTTCGCTCGAGACGAGCGTTACCCCACATGTGTGTGAGTGTGAGTCTCTCTCTCTCTCTCTCTCTCTCTCTCTCTCTCTCTCTCTCTCTCTCTCTCTCTCTCTCTCTCTCTCTCTCTCTGTGTGTGTGTGTGCCGTATTTTGAAATCTTTGGCCCGCACGGAGGGTGGAGCGCGCAGGCGCGGCTTTAGCGGAGGGGTAATGGGGGTAATTACCCCCTCCTGGAAGGTAGGCAACATCACCTATACTTTGCCCCTGTAGGTAGGCAAAAATCAATGCTTCACCCCCTCTTCGGAAAAATCATGGATCCGTACCTGGGAGCGCGCCGCCCGCGGCCAAATCACGTGTGTCGTCTGCTTTTCCTTGGCTTTCCCGCGCGTGAATGGATACTCCATCGCTGCGCATTTCGGATTTTCGCGATTTTCCGCGACTCAACGCGCATCTCTTTAAAGCGGTCCCCGCTTCAGTGACACTCGATGTGAACTCGTGGTGTAGTGGATAAAAGACACGGGCAAAGGCCGAAAAGTCTCGGTTCGGGTCCCGTCTTGTCGATTCTTTTTGGCGGCGGTCGCACTGAGTTCGCACTAGAGTCTCGCCCACCATGTGGAGCGCGGAAATCGGTGCGAAAAAAAATGAAAAACCCATCCCTACCAACTTTGCACTGGTGAAACCAGTGCGAATAAACAAGGCTGAAAAGTGTCCGACCGAACGAACACACAAAAATCTCCCCCCCGTTTTCGGTAAGGGGTTCTGTCAAGGACCGTGTCTTTGACCCGCGGCTACTAATTTGCCCAGTGGGACGGAGAGAGACGGAAGATCGGCCACTTTCCGGGCGTGGGGCGTGGGGCTGGTCGGCCGGGAGAAATGCCGCGCCGTCTGCTCGCCGTGCCCTGCCGGCGCGGCGCCGTGTTCTAGCGCAGGCGGACAAAACTCTAGTCGCGTTTTGAGCTCCAGAGTCGCTGAATGGGACTCGAACCGAACGTGTGACCCCACCAATGGATTGCTCTTCGAACGAGGAATCCGTTGGTGGGGTCAAACATTCGGATCGAATCCCATTTAGCGATTTTGGAGCTCAAAACACGTCTAGAGTTTTGGCCGCCTGCGCCGGTCTTCTGGTCCACTGTGCGGCGTGTCCTGGAGTCCTGGCTCCTGGGCGTGTCCCGTGTCTTGGACGCCCGGCGCGGCTAGGCCTGGGACAATGGTCAATGTGCTGTGGGAATTCAGGGGTCTGCCGCTTGCTGGGCGCCGTGCGCCAGCCCGCTAGCCTGCATCTAGCGGCGCCCTGCCGGAGCGGTGAGCGAGAAGATCACCACGGCCGGCCAAAATTCTAAACGTGTTTTGAGCCCCAGAGCCGCCAAACGGGACTCGAACCGAACGTGTGGCCCTACCAATGGATTGCTCTCCGAACGAGGAATTCATTGGTGGGGTCGAACGTTCGGTTCGAGTCCCGTTCAGCGACTGTGGAGCTCAAAATACGTGTAGAATTTTTCCCGTCTGTGCCGTTCTTCTGGTCCACTGTGCGGCGCCCTGCCAAAGTCCTTGCAGGCCCTTCTGCTACAGTTCTGCAAGTGGTGACTTGAGGGGCGGTGGGAGAGGTCTGGTACCTCCGCGAAGGTAGGCAACAAGCACAACACTCCGCCGGAAGATAGGCAAACGGACGGACATGCCCCCTCCGAAAAACCATTTAGGACACTGGTAAAACTAAAGCGTACCTCTATGCTTGAGTCAAGCATAGAGTTACGCGAGAAGCAGACGTTACGCTTGAAATGAAGCATACTCTGGAAATTCCCCTATGCCTTTAGATAGGGGAAATCTTGGCGGATGAGCCTGTTACGCTTGATTTCAAACGTAAACTGATTACGCTTGAAAACAGAGGGTAATACTACGCTTTAGTTTTTTCAGTGGGCCCCCCCCCCCCATGAGTCCGGCCGAGTCCTGCCCAGGATTAGCTCGGAGGCGGAGGCCTTGCCTCCAAAGAAGCCCAAAAGGAATACTTTTAAGGCAGGTTTTGGCGTCTACCCCCTGGAAGTAAGCTAAAGTCGCTCGGACCCACCGCCCCTCCCGAGAGGTCGATCTGTGCACGCCACTGAGCCGAGGCGCGGCTAGGGCAGACCAGCGGCGTGCTGTGCCCTGGGCGCGCGTTGCGCAAGGCCGCTGGCTGCCCGCCGCGCGCTCGCTATCAAAGCAGAGGCAGACGCGTGTCACGGGCGGCTGGAGGGGGAAGGGACGGCGGCACCATCGGCCCAGTGGGCCAGACCGGGCCAGACTCAGTGGGCTAGACCTAGACCCAGTGGGCCAGACCGGGCCAGACTCAGTAGGCTAGACCCAGTGGGCCAGACCGGGCCAAACACAGTGGGCTAGACCTAGACCCAGTGGGCCAGACCGGGCCAGACTCAGTGGGCTAGACCTAGACCCAGTGGGCCAGACCGGGCCAGACTCAGTGGGCTAGACCCAGTGGGCCAGACCGGGCCAAACACAGTGGGCTAGACCCAGTGGGCTAGACCTAGACCCAGTGGGCCAGACCGGGCCAGACACAGTGGGCTAGACCCAGTGGGCTAGACCTAGACCCAGTGGGCCAGACCGGGCCAGACACAGTGGGCTAGACCCAGTGGGCTAGACCTAGACCCAGTGGGCCAGACCAGGCCAGACTCAGTGGGCTAGACCCAGTGGGCTAGACCCAGTGGGCCAGACCGGGCCAGACACAGTGGGCTAGACCCAGTGGGCTAGACCTAGACCCATTGCGCCGCCCAGGCCCTGTCCGCGGCTTGGCGCTTCGCGGCCACGCGCCCGCAGCGCAGTGTGAGGTGCGTTCCGAGAAGCGTTGTTATTACGAGGGTAGCGTAACACTGGAACACACTCGCTGGACCGACCGGCCGGGCGGCCGGGCGGCCGGGCGGGCGCGGCGCTCAGTGGGCCAGAAGACCGGGGGAGGCGGTCAAAGTTCCGGGCGCGTTTAGAGCTCCAGAGTCGCTGAACAGGACTCGAACCGAACGTGTGACCCCACCGATGTAGCGCTCGCCCAAACGAGGAATCCGTTGGTAGGGTGACACATTCGGTTCGAGCCCCACTAAACGACTCCGGAGCTCAAAACGCGTCTAGAGTGTTGGCCGCCCGCGCCGGTCTTCTGGCCCACTGTGCGACCGACCGACCGGCCGACCGGCCGGGCCACGGCGCGCCGATTCAAAGGAGGGTACTGGAGCGGGCACGCACACGCGCCGCGCACTCACTCACTCACTCACTCACTCACACACACACCAGACCGCATGCACCATAAAGAAAGTAAGGCAGTCCTGCCAAATGTCAAGGATCGCCCTCGGCCGCCCTGTGTACTGCGGGCAGGCAATAATAGGCAATCCCGCAGGAGGCGCGCGCGTACACCACACCGCATCTCCCAGCCGCTGCCGGTGAGACTAATCACAACAGCGCGCGCGTGCCTCTGCAAGCCGAGCAGCCTGGGCGGTGAAAACGGCCGGCCAATCACACAAACACGCCGCCATCAGATAGGGCTGGGCTAGGTCCGGCAGCAGCGGCAGCAGCAGCAGGCATTCAGGCGATTCAAAGGGGCGTCTGCAGCGTGTGTGTGTGTGTGTGTGTGTGTGTGTGTGTGTGTGTGAGAGGAGAGAGAGAGAGAGAGAGAGAGAGAGAGAGAGAGCGAGAGAGAGAGAGAGCGAGAGAGAGAGAGAGAGAGAGAGAGAGAGAGAGGGAGAGAGAAAGAGAGAGAGAGAGAGAGAGATAGATAGAGAGAGAGAGAGAGAGAGAGAGAGAGAGAGAGAGAGAGAGAGAGAGAGAGAGAGAGAGAGAGAGAGAGGAATGTCCTCGGGTAAAAATGGTCGTACATGGCCATGGCCGTCTTCGGCCACATCCGACCGTAGTCGCAGAAGGACGAACAAACGACCGATTCTCGTCCACGTGCGACCAAAGAGACCATAGACGAAGGCTCTGAACATGGGCTTTCTATGACTCGTTCGCCTATTGTGCTCTTCTTTGTATCTAGGGCATTATCAATAATCTCCCGTTGTTCAGGGAACTCACAAAACGGCGGCGCGTGTCGGCCCTCTTTCCCCCTCCCCCTTCCCTTTCCCCCGGAGGTGCCTCTCGTGCGGTGTTCTATTTATTACGCAAAATGAATGGAGACGTACGGGGGGGGGGCAGGGGGGGGAGGGGCGCTCCTCCGTCTCGGCCCCGCAGCCGCCACCTCCCACAGGTCCGGCAGAGACAGCGGGCCCCCCCCCCCCCCCGCCCCCTCACCCCCATGCGAGGCACGACTCCCCGTTTCCTGCATGCACGACACGCCCGGCGCGTTGCAGCGCCGCAGCACGCTGCAGGTGCACCGTGGGAGCATCAATCACGTCGCCCGTGTCAACGGACACCACCGGCCGCCGTCCATAGCCCACTGTCCACCCGCACGGCCTGCGTGGCCAGTCCGGCACGGCCCGGTACGGCACCGTACGCGGTCTCCGCAGGACTCCAGGAAGCCGTGCGCACTGAGAAAATTTTACAAACTATTTTAGGCCTTACAAAGAAAAGTAGCTTGTTATAACAAAGTATTTTGAGAGTATCTTGCAAAGAATATACTTCGTAATTTACGAACTATTCCTTTGTATAACAAAGAAAATTAGTTTGTACAATGTATGCTCAAAATACTTAAGTAAGGTTTTAAGCGTGCGGCGCCACGGCGTGATGCAGCGTCCATCTCCAAGCGCCTGGAGCTAAGCCGAGGGGCAAACAACTTCGAAAAATTTGGTACACCGTTATTTCAAATTCAAATTATTTCACACGTTATTTGACGTTATTTCAATGTACTTACAACGTTCTTTTAACGTCAATTCCCGTTGTTGTTATAAAGTTGTTCACGTTACTTTAGGTTACAATTCAAGTTGTTTCCCCCTCTAGCTAAGCACTATGCCGCAGCGCGTTCTTCACCCCACAGTGGGCCAGAAGACCGCGCAGGCGGCCAAAAGTCTAGACGCGTTTTGAGCTCCAGCGCTTGGCTGAAAAGGACTCGAACCGAACGTGTGACCCCATCAATGGATTGATTCCTCGTTCGGAGAGCAGCAATCATGGTTGGGTCACACGTTTTGGTTCCAGTCTTATTTAGTGACGCTGGAGCTCAAACCGCGAAACGAGTTTTGGCCGCTTGCGCGGTCTTCTGGCCCACTGTGCGCTGCAGCCTCCAGCGACACATAGCACACAGTCGAGTTGCAACGCCGCGTGAAAACGAAAGGGCGCGCTTGGTCGCGGCGTCGTGCGCGTGGCGCGAGACGTCCCGCACGGCACGCACGCACGGCACGCACGCACGGCACGCACGGTGGGCCAGAGGACCGAGGAGGGCGGTCAAAGTCTCGGACGACAGTTCACTGTTATTCAACGAATGTGACGTCATATTCGTTCGAATGTGAATTTTGTCACGTACGTTTGGATATGACGTCATATCACACATTCGTCACACATATGGCGTCATTCACATTCGTTTAAATGTTGACCCACATTCAAACGAATGTGACACCCTAATTTAACGGCCGCTCTGCAAACTCAAATGTGTGCATGGCATGCTCCAGTAGGAGTGTGCCATGCACACATTTGAGTTTGCAGAGCGTGTCACGTTCAAACGAATGTGACATCATATTCAAACTAACATGCCATAAAATTCAAATTCGAACGCATATGATGTCACAATCGTTGAATAACAGTGTTTTGAGCTCCTGAGTCGCTAAATGGGACTCGAACCGAACGTGTGGATTGCTCTTTCGACGAGTGTGACTCTACTAATGGATTACTCGTCGAAAGAGCAATCCATACGTTCGGTTCGAGTCCCATTTAGCGACTCAGGAGCGCAAATCGCGTCTAAAGTTTTGGCTGCGTGCACCAGTCTCCTGGCCCACTGTGGCGCGCGGCGCGGATAGCCCGACAGTGACACTCGCGGGGACGCGCCGCTCGGGTGGTCCGCTCCGTTCCCGGCGCACGAGGAGTCGCTCCTCTTCGCGGTTAGCGGCGGCTGTGGCGTGGAGCACAGTGGGTCAGAAGACCGGTCAGGCGGCCAAACTCCAGGACGCGTTTGGAGCTCCAGAGTCGCTAAATGGGACTCGAATCGAACGTGTGACTCCACAAATGCATTTCTCGCTCGGAGAGCAGTCCATTGGTCGGGGTCACACGTTCGATTCAAGTCTCATTTAGCGCCTCTGGAGCTCAAAACGCGTCCGGGAGTTTGGCCACCTCGACGGTCTTCTGACCCACTGTGTGGCGTGGCGGCGGTCCGCTTTGTGCTGGACTTGCATCCGACGACGATGCCGGCGCGCCGCCGCACTGCTTGCGAAAACAGTCCACTCTGCCTATCTCTGCGGCAGCGTCCATTTTTCACAGTGGACACCAGACGGGCCGCCTAGAAGACCGACGCAACGCTCGAAGGGCGCGCCGCGCGCCGCGCCGTCTTTTCTGCAAAGCGATCTAGCTCTCGGCCGCGGGGGCCTCGGTAAATCAACGCGGGGGGGATGCCGCACAGTGAGCTAGAAGACAGGTGGAGGCGGCCAAAACTCTAGACGCGTTTTGAGCCCCAGAGTCGCTCGCTAAACAGGACTCGAACAGCGAACGTGTGGCCCCACCAATGGATAGCTCTCCGAACGAGGCATGCAGTGGTGAGGTCACACGTTCGGTTCGAGTTTCATTTAGCGCGCAGCTCAGAACGCGTCTAGAATTTTGGCCGCCTCCACCGGTCTTCTGGCCCACTGCGCGCCGTGGAGCAGTCGCGGCGGCGGTGTGCCTGCTCGCGGGTGGCAGGGTCGCGGGTTCGACTCCAGCCGGCCCGTCGCCGACGGCACGGCGGACCGACGACGGGCTGGACGACGACAGCGCCGGCCCATTGTCTGGTACTTCCCCGTGGCGGCGGCGCTGGCGGCGCTGGCACCAGTGCCGCGCGGCCGGCGGCCCCGCCGTTTGCCATCGGCGCGGTGGGGCGCGGCGGGGCGCGGCGGGGCTCGGGGGCCGCGGACTCCAAATGCATGTAATCCCCCACTCAGCGCCACACCGCACTCCGCACGAGCATCGAATTATCGTCATTACCTCCTGCTGTCATTATGATTTGCAAAATATCGGTCCGCCCGACACGCCTCGCCGCGCCCCGCCCCGCGCCTCGCCCCGCCCCGCCTGGCCCCCGCCCCGCGCCCCGCCCCGCCGCGCCCCGCCCCCCGCCCCGCCGCGCCCCGCCCCGCGCCCCGCCCCGCCCGCCCGCCCCGCGCCGCCCCCCGCCCCGCCCCGCCCCGCCCCGCCCCGCGGCCCGAACCAGCGAACTAGCCATGAGCCGCTTTCTGGTCCGACGCCCCCGCCGACGCCGGGAAGGCCAGGACCGCCAGGACCGCCAGGACCGCCAGGAAGGGGCGGGGGAGTCGCCTTTGTTGACCCCATCGTAGTCGAAATAATTGAAGCACGTCTGTCGAGCGCCCTGTGCCGGAGGAGCCCCCCAGACAGAGTTATGCCCATGACCCGCCCCCTTCCACGTGCCCCTGCATCGCAATGCACAGTGGGTCGGGCCAGAACACCGCTGGTGGCGGTCAAAATCCCGGACGTGTTCTCTGCTCCAGGGCCGCCGAATACACTGCAATTCCGTTGGTAAGTTTGCTTGCCACTCCAGTGGCGCTCCGTTTTGAATGCCAAAATTTGGCATTCTGGGCCGGATTGGCCTTTTAAAATGCCAAAATTTGGCGTCCAAGTTCACCGGAATGCCAAATTTTGGCATTCGAAGAGGCCAATCCGGGCCCAGAAGGCCAAATTTTGGCATTCAAAACGGAGCGCCACTGGAGTGGCAAGCAAACTTACCAATCGAATTGCAGTGTAGGACTACAGCGCAATCAAGCACTCTGACAACCTTACAAACTATTTAAGCCTTACGAAGTAAAACCAGCTTCATAGAACAAAGTATCTTGAGCATACGCACGCTTACAGAGAAAATAGTTCGTAATTTACGAACTATTTCTTCATATAACAAAGTAAATTAGTTTGTATGATGTATGCTCAAAATACTTCGTATGGATTTAAGCGGGAGTGCTCTCCGAACAAGAAGCCCATTGCCGGGGTCACACGTTCGGTCCGAGTCCCGTTTAGCGACTCTAGAGCTCAAAACGCGTCTAGAGTTTTGGCGGCCGCCTTTGCGCTGGTATTGTGGCCCACTGTGCAATGCAGCCGCGCGACCCCCAGCGAGCCGGAAGCAGCGCTCGCACTGCCCGTCCCGACGCCCAGCGGCCTTGGGGACCGGGATGCACGCCGGACCATAAAGATGGCAGTTTCGCGCGTAAAACAGGGCCAGGCGGGCAACGGCAGGCAAAGGACAAAGGAGTGCCGTTTCCGCATTTCAGGACACGACGCTGCAGGACGCTATGCAGGACGCTACAGGACGCTACTGGACACTGCAGGACGCTGCAGGACGCTACTGGACACTGCAGGACGCTACTGGACACTGCAGGACGCTACAGGACGCTGCAGGACGCTACAGGACGCTACAGGACACTGCAGGACGCTGCAGAACGCTGCAGGACGCTGCAGGACGCTGCAGGACGCTACTGGACACTGCAGGACGCTGCAGGACGCTACTGGACACTGCAGGACGCTACAGGACGCTGCAGGACGCTACAGGACGCTACAGGACACTGCAGGACGCTACAGGACACTGCAGGACGCTGCAGGACGCCACAGAACACTGCAGGACGCTGCAGAACGCTGCAGGACGCTACAGGACGCTGCACGACGCTGCAGGACACTGCAGGACGCTGCAGGACGCTACAGGACGCTGCAGGACGCTGGCCGGCTGCCATTGGCTGGGCCTGCGGGCTGATTCCACCGAGATACAGTGGGTCGGAAAGACCGTCGAAGCGGCCAAAATTCTAGACGCGTTTTGAGCTCCAGAGTCGCTAAATGGGACTCGAATGGAACGAGTGACCTCGCCAATGGATTGCTCTCCGAATGAATACTGTAATCCATCGGTGGGGTCCGAGGGGGTATGCACTCTCAAAACGAGTGACCCGACTAATACGCTATTACGCGTCTAAATTGCTGAACTTTGCCGGAAAAAAGACCGAAACAGCCACAAAACAGCGCAAAACGACCAAAAAACAGGCAAAATCCTGACAATTTCGGCGATTACGCTACTATTACGCGAACTATTACGCGCACTTTTACGGATTGAGCGACCCGACTATTACACGAATGCATACCCCCTCGGTGGGGGTCACACGTTCGGTTCGAATCCCAGTAAGCGACTCTGGAGCTGAAAACGCGCCAAGAGTTTTTGCCGCCTTCGCCAGTTTTCTGGCCTACTGTGCAGCGTCGCTCCGTCTCTCCCGCACCTACACGGGATGCCACATGAGTGCGAGAGAGACAGAGCGACGAAAACGTACTCTCGAAATCGGTCGGCTGGCCGAGCGAGGCGGGAAACACTGCGCACCGCGTCCGTCGCGCCCGGCCAATGCATTGTCCATTCACCCACGGGCCAACATGGCCAGCCCAACACCGTGCCAGAAAGGTCGCGCCCCTTCCTCCAGCAGACTGATTCCGAGTACGGCTTCGTCGCTCTGTCTCTCTCGCACTCATGGGGCGTTCCATTGAGGTGCGAGAGAGACAGAGCGACGAAACCGTGCTCAGTCTGCAGCTCAGCCCCTCGAGGGGGTGACGGGGCGCCGCCTCACGAGCAGCGGGCCGGGCCATAGCCGGCGCCCCACACACTAAACTCTTGTGGACTTTTTTAATGCATAATTATGCACTTTTTATGCATAGTTATGCATGCACAGATACTTACGTAAGGTGTGAATAATATTATGCATCATTGTGTACATTTTGTGCATCTTCTTGCATAAAATGTACACAGTGATGCATAATATTATACACACCTTACGTACGCTTCTGTGCATGCATAATTATGCATTAAAAACTCCACAAGATTTTAGTGTGCAAAGGTCATCATCGCCAGCCCGCTTCCATCAAACCAGCGCATCCTTGCTCAGAACTCACAGTGGCCCAGGGGACCGGTGGAGGCGGTCAAAATTCCGGGCGGGCTTTAGGCTCTAGAGTCGTTAGTTGGGACCCTGACCGAACAGGTGTCCCCGTCGATGGATTGCTCTCCGGACGGGAGCCTGCGCCGCCGGTCTTCTAGCCCACTGTGGAGCGCGCACGCCGCGAACACCCTAAATGGTTTTGTACAAATTTTGTACGAGACATTACAGTTTTTTGTGTAGATGAACTTTTCGTACAATTTTGTACGATATTTTGTACGAAAACGGGGAAATTTGTGCAGATTTTCGTACAAAAATTGTACGAAAAGTTCATCTGCACAAAAAACTGTGATGTCTCGTACAAAATTGTACATAAGATTTAGTGTGAAGGGGAAACACGCGACGAAAGCAATACGGAAAAATAAATCTGCTGCGGGTATTTGAACCCGGGATTGTTACTGCTTCTGCAGGAACCGTATCAGCACGCTTCGGCGTGGGGCACTTCCTCCTGGCCGCCAGGGCGGGCGGGCTACCGCTTTCTAAATCAGCGGCGCGGCGTGGTTATAGGGCGCGCTCCGTGAATGAAAACACCGACGGGCGCGCCGCGCTCGCCAGCACCGCACAGTGTGACGGATAGCCCCCCTAACGCGTCGTCTCGTCAACGTAATCGGAGAGAGAGATTGAGAAGGCTCGGCGCCAGCCGCCCGGCCCCGCCGCACAGTGGCCTAGGAGACCGGTGCCGACGGCGGTCAAAATCCCGGACGCGTTTTGAGGTTCACAGTCGCTTTATGGGACTCGAACCGAACGTGTGACCCCATCAATGGATTCCGCGTCCGGAGAGCAATCCATTGGTGGGGTCACACGTTCGGGTGGGGTCTTATGAAGCGACTCCGGAGTTGAAAACGCGTCTAGAGTCTTGTCCGCCTGCGCCGGTCTTCTGGCCTACTGTGTGCCAACAGACATAGGTAAACGGACAGGCAAACGGACAGACGAACGGATAGACAGACAGACAGACAGACAGACAGACAGACAGACCGATTGTCGCGCAGGCGGTCATGGCCGCGCGCGCCGAAACGGGACAGCTAGCTGATAAACGCGACAGGGATGTCCACGCCGTGTCGTGTGCCAGTGCACAGTGTGCACGTCAGCCACTCGCGTCCTCCTCTGGTCTCCTCGCAGACGCCTGAGCCAACAGCGCCCCCCCCCCCCCGGCCACGCACGGCTGCACCGCGACGTACACTATGCACTCATAAAAGCTTACGGTGAATTTCACTGTAAGCTACGGCGAACCCTGCAGCACTGTAGCTTACGGTGAATTTCACAGTAAGCTACGGTGAATATCACTGTAAGGTACGGTAAATGTCGCTGTAAGCCACGGTCATGCATTCTGATTCACCGTAGCCAACAGTGACATTTACCGTACCTTACGGTGATATTCACCGTAGCTTACAGTGAAATTCACCGTAAGCTACAGTGCTGCAGGTTCCGCCGTAGCTTACAGTGAAATTCACCGTAAGCTTTTATTAGTGTGTCTGTCTCGCTCGCACCCCAGTGGGACGCCGATGAGTGCGACAGGGACGGGACAGCCTGCCCACACTGCAAGAAAAAGTGTGAATAGTATAAAAAAAGTACAACAAAAACTGTACAAGAAAGTACAACGGAGATTGTAGAAAGTACGACGGGAATTGCACGAACCACAACGAGGCCTGGACTGCACAGCACTCGTCATGCCGGTTCCATTGTACTTTGTACAACAATTGTTGTACTTTGAAAGTACCATAAAATCCCGACGAAAAAAATTTGCCAGGAATTTGTGTACTTTGTTTGTGGTTATTTTCTTGCAGTGCAGCCGGCCTGCAATTGAGTGACGTATGTCTGTCTCCCTCGCACCCCGGCGGGACGGCGGGACACCCCATGAGTGCGATAGAGATGGCGAGCGACGGAGCGCTACTACTTATCGGAATCGCTCCGGTTTCTGTCAACTTTTGGCCCGGTTTTGGACACAGTCGTTCTGCTTGGATTAAGCAAGGTGACGGCTGCTTGGTTTGAGTTCGTGGGCTAACGCATAACACACACAAACGCACACACACACACACACACACACACACACACACGCACACTTTTGCCAAGGTGAAATAAATTGCGTAGAAGGTGTTCCTTTGAAACGTCGCCCTTAGCGCGTATGGCAACCATGCATTGTTGGCCAAGGGTCCCCTCGCTAATAAAGTATCTGGTCTTGTCTATGCGAATATAGCGCGCGCGCGTGTGCGTGTGTGTGTGTGTGTGCTCGCGCGTGTGCGTGCGTGTGTGTGAGTGGGTGCTCGCGCCTTGCTTCGCTTCGTGCGTTTCGGGACCTCGTCCTTTGATTCACATGCCCAACCCGAGTGGCCGTACCGAAAACGCCGTCGCGAATAAGGTCTGGGCCGTGCGTGTGCGAGCTTGGCGCGAGTGTGCGTGCCGCGATCGACGCGCAAAATTGGACCGCCCGGTCGCGGAGATTGTTTCCCCACGTAAGGCGTTGCCACAGTGGGGCCAGAAGACCTGTAACAAGCGACCGGCTCTAGACGCGTTTTGAGCTGTAGAGTCGCTAAACAGGACTCGAACCGACCGTGTGACCCCACCAATGAGATTCCTCGTTCGAAAAGCAATCCATTGGTTGGGTCACACGTTCGGTTTGAGTCCCATTTAGCGACTCTGGGGCTAAAAACCCGTCCGGGATTTTGACCGCCTCCTGGTCTTCTGGCCCACTGTGCGATCCCAGCGCTCGGCCCAGCACGGCCTGTTTCAGGCTGGGACTCCACAGTGTCCCGCGGGGGAAATCCAGATCAATAATTCAATAATATAAGTGGCGGCTCCATAGGTTCCAAAGACGGCCGTCCAGATCGCGACCGACTCGTCTCTCTGTCTCTCTCACTCACAGAGATAGTGTCGAAGATGGCATCGCGGCGCCGTCGTTTCGAAACAAAACGTCGCGGACCGCGCAGGTCAAGTTTATCGGTAAATACACTGCGAGAAGGCGGCAATCTGTCGCATCGCACAGTGGGCCAGAAGACCAGCGCAGGAGGCCAAATTTCTCGACGCCTTTGCTCGACGCGTTTTGAGCCCCAGAGTCGCTAAACAGGACTCGAACCGAACGAGTGACCACACCGTTGGGTTCCTCGTTCGAAGAGGAATCCATTGGTGGGGTCACACGTTCGGTTCGAGTCCCGCTTAGCGACTCTGGAGCTCAAAACGCGTCTAGAGTTTTGACCGCCAGCGCCGGCGCCGGTCTCATTCTGGGACACTGACACCAAGCTGCGTCCGGCTGCGTCCCGGGATCGAGTCCCGGCCAACTAGTACCCGAAGAAGTGCCGTTGCGCGCTCGCCGTTTTGTTTTCATTTTCGTCGTGTTGGCAGTGGGTGGGTGAGCATAACGGCCTTCTCGTTGTCCGCCTTGTCACGCCGGCCAACGGCGGGGAACAAAACAACCAATCATCGTCCCGCAAACTTACACGGATCGCTTCCCCCCGCTTCCTCAAGTGACACTGGAGAAAACAACCGCTGCTCTGGAGGCGCGCAGTGGGCAGGCGGACAAAACTCTAGACGCGTTTTGAACTCCAGAGTCCCATTCAGCGACTCGGGGATCTGGAGTTCAAAACGCGTCTCGAGCTTAGGCCGCCTGCGCCGGTTTTCTGGACCAATTGCTGTGCGGCGCGCCCGGCGTGCCTCATCCACACACTAAATTCCTTTGCACAAATTTTTGTACGTGTTCTGACACAATGTTGCGCATGCGTGCTTTTCGTACAAATTTGTACACAATGTTCGTACCAATTTGTGCGCTTCAGCGTAAAAGTTTGTACGAAAAAAAATCGCATGTTTGAAAGTGTGTGAGACCACTTGTACAAAATTTTACAAATACATTTAGTGTGCACAAAATACAAGTCCATCGCACTACAAGATCAAATGTGTGCTTAGTACACAGCTGTGGGAGCGTACTTACAAGCACACATCCATAGATGTATGCTTGGCAAGCACACAGCTATAGATGTATGCTTAGCCAAGCACACTTTAATCCCACCCATTAAAAGGCAGACACATACAGCTGTGTACTTGGCCAAGCATACACCTATAGCTGTGTACTTGCCAAGCATACATCTATGGCTGTGTGCTTGCCAAGCATACATCTATAGATGCGTGCTTGTAAGTACGCTCCCACAGCTGTGTACTTAGCACACATTTGATCTTGTTAGATCTTGTAGTGCGATCACGCTTAATTCTGGACTCCGACTAAAAGTTTTCGATTCATCATTCCGCTCACTCATCCCATCCCGACCGGCCTGAACACTAATCAATCCCAAATCGCGGCCTCCGCGGCGAGGCGGCGGCAAGTTTCAAACCTCGCCACGACCGGCGGCCAAAACGAAACGAAGCAGAGCGACGCAGCTGCCTGCCCCGCCCTACTCTGCCACAAAATGCGACGGCAATCTTTTAATTTTCCATCAGCCACACTGTAAGAAATAAATTGTGAATTTCCGAAGGTACCGCCGGAAAAAAAAATTGCCAACGGTTCCTCCTTAAATCCACGAAGAACTTTGGCGAATTTACGAGTATCCGTCGTAAATTTGCGAAGAATATTCGTGGATTTACGAAGAGTATTATTGCCAATTACGAAGAATCTTCATAAATATACGACGGCTCCTCCGGCAACCTTTCCGGAGGTACCTTCGTAAATTTCTGAGAATTATTTTTACAGTGAAGTAGTGACCTGGTGTCCAAGTGTGCGTTGGTTGTCTTCTTCTTCTTCTTCTTCTTCTTCTTCTTCTTCTTCTTCTTCTTCTTCTTCTTCTTCTTCTTCTTCTGCAGAGCGCACGGCACATCGTGAGGGTACAGTAGCGCCCCGTATCGGCCCGGGACTCGGTCACCAGGGTCAAGAACAGACAACACTTCGGTTGCGGAAGCGAACCCGAACCGAAAACAAGGCGGTCTTGTCGCGGACGCCCCGCCGCCGCGCACCCGCGGTTTTCCCGGGACGAACGAGGAACCGAGCAGTCTCTCCTCTGGGAATCCATTATTCTTCGGTTCGGTCGTGCGAGAAAGTTTCCAGTTCGTCATCGAAGCAAATGGCTTTGAATCGGGGCATTCTGAGTGCAAGGGGGTCTAGTTTTTGTCCCGAAGAGCCCCCGCGCGCCCCGCACAGTGGTCTAGAGGACTGGTGGAGGCGGTCAAGATCCCGGATGCGTTCTGTGCTCCTGAGTCGCTAAATGGGACCCGGATCGAACGTGGGACCCCACCAATGGATTGCTCTCAGAACGAGGGATCCATAGGTGGGGTCAAACGTTAGGTTCGAGTCCCATTTAGCGACTGTGGAGCTCAAAACGCGTCTAGGGTTTCGGCCGCCTGCGCCGGTCTTCTGGCCCACTGTGCGGAGGGCCCCGCCCCGCCAGCCGCGCGTGCAGCCTGGCAGCCTTCGGGACCTCCAACTCGGTCTAGTCCGCCCGCCACCTTTATCGCTAATGACTTTGTCATCGGAGACAGCGGCGACTGGTATTTCGGGTTTGTGCGGCCCGCCCCGCCCCGCCCCGCGCTCTGCTAATAGGGTGTCGAGACGTCAGGAACCAAAGGAACCGGCCACCAAACATCACATCCCGTTGACAAAAAGTTGGCAAAGTGGACCACCACGGCGGCGGCCAGGCCCAGGGCAGGCCCCGGTCTGAGTCACAGTGCCAGTGGAAACGAAACACTAACAGGCGGCCCATGAGTGCGAGAGAGACAGAGCGACGACAACCATTCTCGGTAGTCAGTCTTCAAGGCAGTACGCCACGGGGCCGATAGCTGAATGTGCCCCCCGGCCCCCCGTGCACCGCACGGTAGACACAGACACTTCACTGCTAAGCATGTGGTAAGTTTGCTTGCCACATATTTGGCAAGCCGTTTTGAATGACAAAAATTGGCAAGCTTGGCCCGTAAATACTCCCAAGCTTGCCAAATATGGCAAGCTTATATGAAGATTTCGAGTCAAAGCTTGCCAAATTTTGGCGTTCAAAATGCGAGGGGGTAAACACTTTCGTAATGCCCTATACAAAAAAGCCGTGTATTAACGCGTAATACACGTATTTGTAATACCATTTTAGGGTCAAATGTGGCTAAATTTAGCATTTTATTCCCGTAATACACGTGTAATACTACCGTAATACAGCGTAATACCGAGTAGTCTGTACACGATGTCTTGAAGTGTTTACCCCCTCGTCAAAATGGCTTGCCGAATTTGTGGCAAGGAAACTTACCACGGGCATGGCAGTGTTGGGCGAGGGGTCCCTCACTCTGACTTTGCCTGTACACAGATTGTTTGATTGTGTCGGATTGCTTGGGATTCTGAATAATTTTGTCGCGCTCTTTGCCTACTTACAGGCGTTTTGGACGCAAGATTGTGGGATTGTCTCCTCCTAGCGTACACAGATTGTTTGAGTGGGGGACCCCTTGCACTCGGGCAGGCAGGATTAAACGCCTCGAAACTAAAAGAAACGGCACCAAGCAAAACCGCGCGGCGGCGCGCCATGCGCAGTGCGCGGCTTCTTTCTGTTTGTTTTCGTTTTTGTTTCGAGACGGCCGCCAAGCTGTTGTTGCTGCAAGCGGTTCATCCAGATTCAGGAGCCTCTTTTGTTCGACGCGTCCCGCTAGAGGAAGAAACGAAGAAAACCACCGCCGCCCTGGCTGAAGCAGGAGGAGGAGTAAAGAGAAAGACAAAAAGAATTCCCTTGGGAAACGAGAACTTTGTTAGTCCGGCGCCTCTCCGAATCCCATTTATTTTGACGTTTAATTTCGCGGACGTCGTCCTTATGCTCGCTGCTGCTCGCTGCTCGTCCGATGATCCGACCGCCACACAGTGGGCCAGGAGACCGGTGGAGGCGATCAAAATCCCGGACGGGTTTTGAGCTCCAGAGTCGCTGAATGGGATTCGAACGGAACGTGTGACCGCACCCATGGATTCCTCGTTCGGAGAGAAATCCATCGGTGGTCACACGTTCGGTTCGAGTCCCACTCAGCGACTCTGGGGCGCGTCTAGAGACGTCTAGAAGAGTATTGGCCGCCTGCGCCGCCGGTCTTCGGGCCCACTGCTGCGCGCCACCCGGCGCCACCGGAAACCCGATACCATTCATTCATCCATTCATTCATCCCCACCGTCCCACCGCGCCGCGCCGTTTAGAAACGGCAGCCCTTGTGTCACCCCGCGGCTGCGGCGCGCGCCTCGTCGTCCTGGCCGCGCCGCCCCTGCCGCCGCGCCGTGTCGTCATCACGCTCGTCCAGCCCGGCGTCGTCCAGGCCGTCCGCCGTCATCATCATCAGGTCACTGCTTCCGCCCCAAAGTGGCGCACTGGTTGGGTAATTGGCATTGGCGCGGCGTGCCGCAGCGGGTTTCAAGGCGGCGGCGCCGGCGGCGGCGGGGTTTTCGATTAAAACTAATCGCACACACTAAATGTATTTTTGTACAATTTTGTACGTGGTCTCGCACAATTTTCAACATGCAAACTTCTTCGTACAAATTTGTACGCGCAGAATCGCACCAACTTGTGCGAAAATTCATACAATTTTGTACGAAAAGCACGTTTGCGCAAAATTGTCTGAGGGCACGTACAAAAATTGTACAAAGGAATTTAGTGTGCAAATTTCAAAAAAATAAAATAATAATGTAAAATTTTAAATGTTAAAAATAATGATATAGCAATTTTTGCAGAATATCGGGTTGTGCCAGGATGAGAGTGATGTACTCTCCGGTACTGCCCCTTGACCTGCCGACGAGTTCAAGGCGGGTTTTTTGGTTGAAAAAAAAAATAAATTAATTAATTAAAGGTTCAAAATAATAATAATAATGGCAAGTTTTGCAAAATATTTGGGTTGTGCCGGGATGGAAGTGGTCGTACTTTCCGCCGGTACTGCTCCTTAGGCTGCCGAAGAGCGAAGCCCAAGCCCTGCCTGGGCCTTGCTGTAGGTTAGGGACGCCGTTACGTCAGGAATAGGACTCGGCGTGGTTCGGCGCGGTCCTGCAGAGACCGATTCCGCGAGTCTGTCTCTCTCGCACCTAGACTAGCCCGGACGCCCCGTGAGTGCGAGAGAGACAGAGCGGCGAACACGTCTCTCTCGGATCAGTCGGTAGCGGTCTGCAGGCAGGCAGGCCCCCGCCAAATAACGACCGCGGGCAACCGGCGGGGCGTGGCGGGGCGGGGCGTGGCAGGGCGTGGCGGGGCGTGGCGGGGCGGGGCGTGGCGGGGAGCGGGGCAGGCGGAAAAAAACTAAACTAGACGCTAGCCGACGACGGACGGCGACGGCGATGACGAACAAGTTGCGTTCCGTTTTGCGCTGTGCTTCAGTTTCCCCGCGGACTTCCCCGGAGAGCAGCGCCCTTTACAGTGGTACGCTGCACAGTGGGCCAGAAGACAGGTAGAGTGCGGCCAAAGTTTTAGACGCCTTTTGAGCTCCAGAGTCGCGAAATGGGACTCCAACCGAACGTGTGACCCCACCTATGGATTGCTCTCCGAACCAGGAATGCATTTGGAAGGGTCACGCGGTCGGTTCGAGTCTTGTTAAGCGACTCTGGAGCTACAAAACGCGTCTAGAGTTTTGGCCGCCTGCGCCGGTCTTCTGGCCCACTGTGCACCGCGCCGCCGCGAGGTCGTGCTGCTGCTCGGCCTGGCTGTCCGGCGCGAGGCGCATTATGCTATAACTCTAATTAGAATGCGATTGAATCCAGGCCGGCGCTGGCGGCGCTGACGGCGCTGGCGTCGCGTGTCCGACGACGAGGAAGCCTCAGCGCCGCCAGCGCCGCCAGCGCCGCCTCGACCCTGGCCGGAAACGGGGGCGCCCGTCCGACCAGGATGGCGACGTGGGGGCCGCGGGGAGCACGCCGCCTCTCGCGGCGAGTCGCCGTGGCGCCGATGCGGACCTGCAGCATGGTTTGCTCTCTGAACGAGGATTCCATTGGTGGGGTCACACGTTTGGTTCGAGTCCCATTTAGCGACTCTGGAGCTAGAAACGGCTAGAAACGCTTCTAGAGTTTTGGCCGCCTGCGCGGTCTTTTGGCCCACTGTGCACTGTACGGGATTGCCTTGCACAGCCCAGAGCCCAATCGCTTCGTCGCTCTGTCTCTGTCGCACTCACACTGTCCGTAACGATTGTTCGAAAACAACACAACTGTCAACAACATGGTCGTTTTCCTACAACATCTTTGTTTAAAACTGAAACGACGGAAAAGTTGTCTTTCAACAAGTAAGTTGTTTTAGAATGACCCAACTGTCATTTATCAACAACATTCTCTGTTCGTAAACGACTGCTGTCGTTTAAAAACAACTGTTGTCAGAAAAAAAATTAGCAATAGATTTGTTGTTAATTAACAACAAAATTTCTGACAGTGCATGGAGCGCCCCCAAGGGCCAGAAGGAGTGCGAGAGAGACAGAGCGACGTAAGGATCAAGGACCTCGCCGCCATGTCGGCGCGTAACGTCACACACTGTTATTCAACGAATGTGACGTCACATTCGTCCGAATGTGAATTTTGTCACGTACGTTTGAATATGACGTCTCAATCGTTCGAATTTTGACGCACGTTCAAACGAATGTGACACCCTTATTTAACGGCCGTGTCACGTTCAAACGAATCTGACATCGTATTCAAAAGAAACCCAACAAAATTCACATTCTAACGAATATGACGTCACATTCGTTGAATAACAGTGGCGAGCGAAGAAAGTCCGCAGAACAGAAGGGCCCCGCCGCGCTGAAAAGAAAGGGAATATAGAGCCGTCGAATGAAGAGCGATGAAGGGCCGCTGCGGGGGGCGCCGCCGCCTGCAGACTGATTCTGTCTCTCTCGCACTCATGGGGCGTCCCGTACAGGTGCGAGAGAGACAGAGCGACGAAATCGAATCTGGGCATCATCGGACGGCTGCTGAGCCGCCTGAGTGAGTGCAATCAGAACGACGCGACTCAATACCACCGCCAACAGCACACGGCCCGACGCACAGTGGGTCAGAGGACCGTTCAGGTTCAGGCGGCCAAAATCTCGAACACGTTTTGAGCTCCAGAGTCGCTGAATGGGACACGAATCGAACGTGTGACCTCACCAATGGATTCCTCGTTTGGAGAGCCACCCATTGGTGGGGTCACACGTTCGATTCGAGTCATATTTAGCGACTTTGGAGCTATCAAAACGCTTCAAGAATTGTGGCCGCCTCAACGGTCTTCTGACCCACTGTGCGACGGGCGACGGAACTAATCCTCCCGCCGCGCTTCCAGCCGCGCGTCCCCGTCGTGATGCAACCGGCCGCCGAGACAGCGCACTACTTGCGCTTGACCAGCGCGGCCTGCATCGCGGTGACGGGACGGAACGACGGCGCGCGGTGGGCCAGAAGACCGGCGCCGGCGGCCGAAACTCCAGACGCGTTTTGAGCTCCAGAGTCGCTAAGGAGGACCCGAACCGGACGTGTGACCCCACCGATGGATTCCTCGTCCGGAGAGCCACCCATTAGTGGGGTCACACGTTGGGTTCGAGTCCGAAGCTCAAAACGCGTCCGGAGGTTCGACCGCCTGCGCCGGTCTTCTGGCCCACTGCGCGACGCGACGGGACGGCGGGGTGATGAGCTGAGCGCCATAGCGCGCCGCGGTCGAGTTGACAGCGCGGAGGACGGCCGTCGAGCGCAGGGTCATCGCGAGCAGCAGATGGAATCCCAGTGTCGTTTTGCGTCGTCCTGTCTCTCTCGCACTTATAAGGGACACACCAGGAGAGCGAGAGAGAGAGACAGAGCGACGGAAACGACTCTCGGAATCAGTCTGCGGGAGGGAGACTGGCCGCGCAGAAAAAGAGGGACACGCACACAGGCGGGGGTGGGGAGATGGAGGAGAAGAAGAGAAACCATTGCGAGAGGGAGATGGAGGTGTCCTTACCGTCACCCACACCCCCGTTGCTTTCCCCCCAGGGCGGCGCGGTCACGGCAGCGTCCCTTGGCCGCGTTTGGCGTTCGGCGCGGCCACGCCCCGTCCTGGCCATGGTCCTGGCCCACTGTGCGCGGCCTGGGGCAGGGCCTTCTGGGCCTGGCGGCCGCCTTGCCTTCGCCTTGTTCGGTTCGCCGTCTCGGCCAGACTTTGGCTTTTGTCTCCACGCCAATCATCGTGTTGCAGATCACCAACACTCTGAGTCCGGCTGGGCGCCTCGGCGTCGCGGCTACGGTCCTCCCGAACGCACCGTGGGCCAGAAGACCGGCGCGGGCGGCCAAACTCTAGACGCGCTTCGAGCTCTTAGAGTCGCTATATGGGACTCGAACCGAACGTGTGATCTCACCAATGGATTTCTCGTTCGGAGAGCAAGCCATTAGTGCGAGGGGGTAAACACTTTCGTAATGCCCTGTACAAAAAAAGCCGTGTATTACGCGTAATACACGTATTTGTAATACCATTTTAGGGTCAAATGTGGCAAAATTTAGCATTTTAATGCCAAAATACACGAGTTATACCACCGTAATACAGCGTAATACCGAGTAGTCTGTACACGATTTCTTGAAGTGTTTACCCCCTCGCATTAGTGGGTTCACACACTCGGTGAGTCTCATTTAGCGACTCTGGAGCTCAAAACCCGTCCGGGATTTCGACCGCCTCCGCCGGTCTTCTGGCCCACTGTGGATCGGGGATCGGACCAGCGCGCCTCGGTGGCCTCGCGCCTCGCGCCTCGCCTACACTGCTGCGAACCAGGACCAGGGGTCGCGGTGGGCCAGACCGGGCTGACCTAGAGAGAGTACGCCAATGCCACCCTTCCTTTCAAGACCGGCGCCGCTTTCAATGAAAAGATAGCCTGTTTCGATTTTCTTTTCAATTTCCGTGGCGTGGGAAAGTTTGGCAGCAGGCGCGCGCGCGCGCTCGCCACCGGCCACCGCCCTGTGATCTCACAGCCTTGGGGCGCTATCCCTCGACAGCCGAAAAAAAAAAAGAAAATCGCCCCAATAGAAATTTAAAAACAAAAACAAACGAAACGCCGGTCTGGCCTGACAGTATCCGCACAGCGAAAGAACGGGAATGCCTTCAGTGCCTTAGGCAGATTGTATCTAGACACGCGAATTCCGTCAAATATATAAGGAAAGGAAAAAAAAAAGGCCCTTAAAAACAAAACCATAAAAAAAGATTGTTAACTTGGCGTAACTGGCCGTCTGATATCAGTGAGAACGCACCGCGCCGCCGCCGGCTCGGCTGGTGTACTTGTGAATGATCGCACCGTCACGCAAGACTGTTGTTGTTGTTGCTGCAGCTGCTTTTTTTATTGTTGCCGTAGTGGCAGCAATGGATGCGTCGGCCGGTCCGCGTTCCCATGCCGCCATTCATACCGCACGACTAGCTGCCCAGTCTGGGCAACCGAACGAAAAAAAAACAAGAGAGAAACAAAACTAACGGCCAGATATTTACTATCGGTTGCTGCTGCTGCTGCTGCTGGAACAATCGGATCCAATTAGTTTTGCGTCTCGTGGCGTTGCCGTGCCGCGGCGTGCCGCCGTGGGGCCTGAGAGCGTTTGGATCGCACGCACGCACGCACGCACGCACGCACGCACGCACGCACGCACGCACGCACGCACGCACGCACGCACGCACGCACGCACGCATGGTGCGAGGTCGGTGCACGACTCCAACCGCCGCCACCGCGCTACTTCTCGGACCCACGGAATAATAACACCCACAACACACCGCAAAGCACATCCGTCTGCTCTTTTTGTTTAGCATCTTCCTTTTCTGGGGGGCTTTCCCTTTTACGGTGTGTTTTGCATTTTGCGATTCACCTAAGGATGAAATGTACTCCCCCCTCCCCCCTCTCGGGCGGGAGCTGCACAGTGGGACAGAAGACCGGTGCAGGGAGGCCAAAACTCTGGACGCGTTTCGAGCCCCACAGTCGCTAGATAAGACTAAACCTGAACGTGTGACTCCACTGATGGTTGGAATCCATCAGTGGGGTCACTGAAAATGAAATTGATCGCTTGGTTTTCTGGTACGGGCTCGCTAACAAAAATGATCCATGATTGGTGCCCTGATCCATGTTCGGCACTAGCGACTCTAGAGCCCAATACGCGCCCTAGACTTTAGGCCCAGCCGCCCGCATCGGTCTTCTGGCCCACTGTCCGCTGCGGATTTGGCTTTGTAATGTCAGACACAAAACGAGAACAGCTCGTAAGGACTACGACTAGACGCCCGCGTCAATTAAAAGTTTTGCATTCCCGCCGCGAAGCCAAAGCAGAGCACCGAGTGCTCCTTCCGCGTGCTAATGAAGACCGTAATGACACACGCCTCGTCTTCGTCGCTGTTTCAGTCCAATTTGAATCCGACTCGCCGTTTCGACCTTCCCCGCGCGCGCCGCCGCCGTTTCCTGGGACACCGCACTACAATAACTACGGCGGCATTCAGATTCATATCCGCGCGCGCCGAATATTCCACAGGTTGCAATCGCCGGAGCTGAGTGGCGCTCTAAACTAATTAATCTCCCTGTCCGACTCGAAGCAAAGGCCCGGCGGAAAGCCCACGGGGCGATGGAGCGCGATATGTCTGTCTGTCTGTCTGTCTGTCTGTCTGTCTGTCCCATCGGCGCGGACGGCTATCTGCCGGCCTTTGTTTTCGGCCGCCTTGTCAGGCTGTCCGCGAGTCGGCGCCACGAAACAGGATTGCAAGTAGTCAGCGTGTCCCGGTCCCGCCCTTCCTCCAGGACTTCCAGGACCTCCAGGACCTCAAGGACCTCGAGAACCTCCAGGACTTCCAGGAACTCCAGGAACTTCAGAACCTCCAGAACCTCCAGTCCGACCTCCAGGTCCGCTTCTTCTGCTCCGCTCGTTAATTACTCCGCTCCGCACCTTGCCGGGGGAGCACAGTGTGCCAGGAGGCCGGCGCAGGCGGCCAAAACTCTTGACGCCTTTTGAGCTCCAGAGTCGCTAAAAGGGACTTGAACCGAACGTGTGACCCCACCAATGGATTCCTCGTTCGGAAAGCAGTCCATAGGTAGGGTCACACGTTCAGTTCGAGTCCTATTTAGCGTCTCTGGAGCTCAAAACGCGTCAAGAGTTTTGGCCGCCTGCGCCGGTTTTCTGGCCCACTGCGCCTTGGCTTCGCGGGTTTATTCCTCCACTCCGCACCTAGCCGGGGAGAGAGGGGGGGGGGGGGCTAACTCCAAACTGGTGTGATAAATGCGTGCGTCTGGTGGGTGTGGAGCGTAAAAATCAAATCCGGCCGCCGAAACGCCCGCCGCGCTGATCGCTGCCACGCCCCTGGCCGCCAGGATATGCAACGCCAGGGTCGACAACGGCGACCTAGTTCCCCGGGCCCAGGGTAGGGTGGTTCGCCGGCACGCGGCGTTTCGGTACGATTCCGCACTCTGCTCACGCCGACACTGCGTGCTCCAAGAGCTCGCTCCGTCTCTCTCGCACCCCTGCGCGACGCCTATCGCTAGTGCGAGCGAGACGGGGCGCCCGCCGAGTCGAGGGCGGGCCGCCCCGGCCAGCGGGTCAGCGCTGCGGGATGGCCTACCCTCCGCTTGGCGGGCGCCCCGCTGCTGCACAGTGGCCAGAAGGTGGTCAAAATTCCGGACGGGATTTGAGCTCCAGGGTCACTAAATGGGACTCGAGCGGAACGTGTGACCCCAATCAATGGATTGCTATTCCGAACGAAGAATCCATTGGTGGGGTGACGCGTTCGGTTCGAGTCCTGTTCAGCGTCTGGAGCTCAAAACGCGTCTGGAGTTTTGGCCGCCTACGCCGGTTTTCTGGCCCACTGTATGGCCTCTCCATACCATTGCTGCTTCTTTTACGGCACCTTTTTTCCGTCTTTTTATCGCTTCGCCCTCTCAGTGCAGTTCGGCGGTGGAACGCGCAGTGCACCAATCTGCCGAACCGAGTCGTAAAAATAAATGCCGGTGGTGGCGGCGCTGCTGTTCTTGTTTACATTCCCCGCTGCCACAGTGGGCCAAAAGATCGGCGCAGGCGGCCAAAAGTCTGGGCGCGTTTTGAGCTCCAGAGTCGCTAAATGGGACTCGAACCGAACGTGTTGTCTCACCAATGGATTCCTCGCTCGGAGAGCGATCCATTGGTCGGGTCACGCGATCGGTTCGAGTCCTGTTTAGCGACTCTGAAGCTTAAAACGCGTCTAGAGTAACGGCCGCCATGGCCCGGTCATCTGGCCCACCGTGCCCGCCTCGGCCCCGGGGCCGGGCGGGAGCAAACGGTGAGCAATTATCGATTTTGCCGCCGAGATTAAAACATACTACGTGCAACGGCATTCGAATGGAATCGTCGACGGGCCGCCGGGCAGCGTCCTCGGGGCGCCTCGCCTCGTCCTTGAGATGCCTCCGCTCGATTGTCGATCGCGGATCGAGACCCGCCGGAGTCACTCCATTTCACGGCGCATGACGGACGAGGCGGCACCGCCAAGCACCGCCCCAAAGTCACCTTCGGCCCGCCGCCCCCGCCGCCCCCGCCGCCGCCGCCCACACGTCGGCACTCGTTTTGCGAAATCATCAGCATCCTTGGACTGCCAATCACGGACGCCCCGCGACCCACCCCCGCTGCTGCCGCCAACTGGCGCGCACAGTGGGCCAGAGGACCGGCGCAGGCGGACGAAACTCTAGACACGTTTTGAGCTCCAGAGTCGCTAAATGGGACTAGCACCGAACGTGTGACTCCACCAATGGACTGCTGTCCGATCGCGGAATCCATTGGTGGGGTCACACGTTTGGTTCGGAGTCCTCAGTCCTGTTAGGCGACGCTGGAGCTAAAAACGCGAGAGTTTTGTCCGCCTGCGCCGGTCTTCAGGCCAACTCGGGCCCACTGTGTTGCGGATCCAGAGCCGGCCTGTACGGAGACACTTTTATCTGACTTACGGGCGCAAAGTGTGGGGCTGTGTGCCTACCTTTCAGGCTATTATCTAGGAGCCGAGGGAGGTCAATTGCGTCCCCTCCCCATCTGAATCCCGAGGGGTTACCCACTTCTTATTTTGGTGTACACACGATTCCGGATTCCCACGATTCCTGAACGAATCCCATGGAAAAAGTAAGGATATTTAAAGAAATTTCTTTGTTTCTGAGTGTCTTGGGACACTATTGCAAGATGACGAGGACATACCATCACAATTTTAAGTATTTTCACTAAAATTTCAAAAAAATGACTAATGATTCCCGGGTTGAGTGTACACATGATTCCCGGAGTGGGTAACCCCTCGCTGGATCCGCGCCCGACACACCCGCTGCCGCCATGCAGCCCGTCACATCGCCGCCGTCTTCCGCACCGCACCGGCCTGGCCGTCGCCATCCACGCCGTGTTCAGTGTTCAGTGTCGGTTCAGTGTCAACAACCGGCCGGCAGACGTTGACCTGCCAGAGCGCAAACTCGTTCCAGAGAGGATCGCACCTCGTGGCCGGGGGCCGGTTACACCGCCAAAAGAACGCGCCGGGCGCAAAGTGACGCACGCACAGTGGGGCAGAAGACCAGTGGAGGCTGGAAGCGGTCAAAATCCCCCAGGCGCGTTTTGAGCTCCAGAGTCGCCAACGGGACTCGAACCGAACGTGCGACCCCGCCAATGGATTGCTCTCCGAACGAGGAATCCATTGGTGGGGTAACACGTTGGTTTCGAGTCCTGTTTCGCGACTCTGAGGCTCAAAACGCGTCTAGAGTGCTTGGCTGCGCCGCTCTTCCGGCCCACTGCGGCACGTCGACGACACAGGAGGGGCGGGGCGCGTGGCTCGCGGGGAGGTCCACGTCGATATGAACTAGCCGGCCGATAGGACCGCAGCCGCTGGGTGGCGCCGTGCAGGCGCGCGCCTTCCAAGGCGGCGAATCCCTCGGGACCCTCGCAGCGAATGCCCGCTGCCGCCTGGATCCTGCATTTGCATTCAATGGCGGCGAGGGGGAGAGCCACTGCCTTCCAGGTTTGGCCGCGCGACGCGGAGATTAGCCCGGCAGAGACCGCCGCCAGCGCTGTCGTCGCTCTGTCTCTCTCGGGCTCACGGCGCGTCCCGCGTGGGTGCGAGAGAGACAGAGCGACGGGACACTGTTCGGGAGCAGTCTGCATGTCCACGTCCAGCGGCACCAGCGGTCCGCTGCGCAAGCAGCAAGCACAAGCAGCCTCTTTTCTCGTCATCGCAAAGCAGGCAAAAATGTGGCGGCACTGTGAAATAACTAGCCACGGGAAGGCCTTCGGCCTTGATGCTGAGCTGGCTTTTTTTGCAGATGCAAATGCATGTTGGCCTATAGAGCTGAACCTATAGAGCTTGGCCTATGAAGCTTGGCCTGTGGAGCTTGGCCTATAAAGCTATGGACTTATGCATACATATATGACTATAGTAAAATTAAAAAGAGGAAGATACCGCTAGTAAACTAAAGGTATCAGGGGGGGGGGGACAATTCGACTGTTCAAAATCCCAAATAGGGTGCCTCGCTTCGCTCAGGAAAAATCTCGGGAACTCCCGGAGAACTTGTTGGGGAAAAAAAATTAGTGCCTCCGATCTTCCAAAAAAATTCGAAACCTCGAATATTTCTAGTTAGAGAATAAGTTTCCATCAGGTATAATAAGAAAGAAAAAAAAATCTTTTTAAATATACGAAGCCTTGGAAAATTCCAGAAGGGACCTTCGCAACGCACTTTCTGGATTTTCCGAATTTGTTTTTGACAGTAACGCCCTCCGGCGCGGTGTCGCCACGGCGTCGCCGCGGCCTTGCGAGCGCTTCTTCTACTTTCGGGGCAGTCACTGCAGTCAATCTGCAGTCACTGTGCAGTCACTGCCCTTCTGCTCCACTCCGCGGCCTCCCCGCCGACGACGTGCCGCCGGCCTAAGTGGCCTAGCCTTTAGCGCGGCCATCCCACGGCGGGCCAGAAGACCGGCGCAGGGGGCCAAATCTGTAGACGCGTTTTGAGCTCCGGAGTCGCTAAGTGGGACTCGAACCGAAGGTGTGACCTTGCAAATGGATTCCTCGTTCGGAGAGCCCATCGATCGGTGGGGTCACACGTTGGGCTTCAGTTCCATTTAGCGAGTCTGAAGCTCAAAACACGTCCGGAATTTTGAACGCCTCCACCGGTCTTCTAGCCCACTGTGCAGACACGGCTATGCCGTAAGCGCGCGCGCGCCGCCCCGCCCGCCGCCCCACCCGCCGCCCCACCCGCACCCCGAGCATAAATTGTATTAATATCACGTTCTGCTGGAGGGGAAAAAGTGTTGCAGCTGGAATGTCACTGCTCTGCACTGCACGGGCAGGGCCTGCACAGTGAGCCAGAAGACCGGAGCAGGCGGCCAAAACTCTAGACGCGTTTTGAGCTCCTGAATCGCTAAACAGGACCCGAACCGAACGTGTGACCCCGCCGATGGATTACTCTCCGAACGAGGAATCCATTGGTGGGGCCACATGTTCGGTTCGAGTCCTGTTCAGCGAGTCTGGGGCTCAAAACGCGGCTTACAGTTCTGACCACCTACGCCGGTCTTCTGGCCCACTGTGCACCGCCACGCCGCCGCAGCGCGCGAGGTGCAACAACGGGAATCGAGTCCGGGTTCCCGCGAGTTCCCGCGCGGCGAGTTTAAAAGTTTTTCTCGTTTATTAGTGGTGCGTGGCGGCGGCGCGGGTGTTGCGGGTTGCATAACGCCACGGCCGCCGCAGCCGGTAGCGACTGGAGCCCTTATGGAGACCTGCACGCTGGGCGCCAGCGCCGACAAAGCTACCGAACGCCCCGGGGTAGGTAATGGTCATAATGATAAACCCGAAACAATCGAAACAAGGACGGAGTTTGCCTCGCGCCGGTGAGCTAGGTGGGGCGGGGCACACAATGGGCCAGAAGATCGGGCGCAGGTGGCAAAAACTCCAGACGCGTTTTGAGCTCCAGAGTCGCTAAACAGGACTCGAACCGAGCGTGTGACCCCACCAATGGATTCCTCGTTCGGAGAGCTATCCATTGGTGCGGTCACACGGTTCGGTCCGAGTCCCATTTAGCGACTCTGGAGCTCAAAACCCGTCCGGGATTAGCCCACTGTGCGCTCCGCGACGTGACCCCCGAACGATGGGGGAAATTTTCAAACAGTCGCAGACAGGACGAGAAGCCGTCAATCCCAGTGCCCCTTCGACAAATCTTTGCAATTAAATAACAAAAACAAACACTAAACACTTCTATATATATTTAAAAAAAAAACTTTGTAGAAAAATATTACCTTTAATTTTTTTATTTTTTTTGCGCTAGTGCTTTGACCTGTCGCGGGACCTCCTCCCCTTTCCTTTCGTGATCCTCTCCTCGCGAGCACTCACCTTGTCGGCCGCGGGGTGTGTCCTGGGGCGCGCACGTCACACACAGACACACAGTGGGCGCACAGAGAGAGGTTCGCGCACGCACGCGCAGGAATAGGAGCACGCCGCCGCAGCTCACGCGCGCACACACACACACACACTCACGCACGCGCACGCTCGCGCACGCTCGCTCCGCGGTGTCTGAGCGTGACCGCGGGGCGCAAGGGAGTGGGATGACGGACAACGCTCGCGTCGCCCAGCAGCGCCTCGGCTCGGCTCGGCTCGGCTCGACGGCACTCGCTGTCAGGCACGATAGTACTTGGCAAAGACGGCGTGGTCCGCGCGCCGCGGCTGCTGGGGCTGGACTGGCGGGCCGCGCCGCGCGAAACAACACTTTAAGCTCGTGGGAGGAAGTGGGGCCTCCGGGCGGCCGCCGCGGGGCCTGGGCGGCCGGGCCTGGGCGGCCGGGCCTGGGGCGTCGCGCACCCCGCGCGGCACGTGCCAATTGTTATGGTACGTACACTCTGGCTGGCGTTCCGCGGAAAGGCGCGTCTCTTTCGAGGGGTCGACAACTCCCCTCAGAGCTGCGTACGAGGGAGTATACGTATATTACACTGGTAAAACAAAGGCATAAAAATTACGCCCTTTAGGGCATAAATACTCTTTTACGCCCTTGCAAGGGCATAATTCATTTATGCCCTTGGAAAGGGCGTAAATGGTATAGGAATTTCAAGCAAAATATTAATGCCCTTCCCAAAGGCATTAACGATTTATGCCCTTTAAGGGCATAATTTTAATGCCTTTGTTTCACCAGTGTACCAGTGATATAGGTAATATTTGTGTAATATATAGTAATATAGGGGTAATATAGAGGCAAAATTCTAGTAATATGCATATAGTACAAGGTAATATACCGGTAATATACAGGTAGTATAGCCACCGCGTACGAGGTATAATATACGAGTTGTCGACCCCTCGGTCTCTTTACAATGGAAGGTTTTAGCACTGGTAAAACAAAGGCATGAAAACTACGCCCTTAAGGGCATTAACGGTCATTCACGCCCTGCAAGGGCGTGAACCGTTTAATGCCGTTGGGAAGGGCGTAAATGGTATAGGACTTCCAGGCAAAATTTTAATGCCCTCCAAAGGCATTAAACGATTCACGCCCTAAAAGGGCCCTTTAAGGGCATAGTTTTAATGCCTTTGTTTTACCAGTGAGGTGTCAGTATACTGATGTATAGTATGGCCGGCTCCTCTCACACTTTGCGGGATTTTAGAGAACATCATAACAGACTTGGGAATATTTGACGCAAAAAGATTGTACTTTGAGCCATTACTGCGTATAAAAAAAGGGAAAAAATTGATAGTTTGTAGATTTTTAAAAAGTTTGACAATATGTTGTAAATGTGACAACTATTGGAAGGCGCAATAATGACTCAAAGCACCATCCGTTGGCGCTAAAAAATTTCTGTTATATTGCTTTTTTAAAAATCCCAAAGCATGAGAGGAATCGGCGTCTGACACCTGAAAATGTTCCCTTGTTGGTCGAAGAGTTCACTGATCTCACGCGGAAAAAAGAAAACAAAAAACAAAAACAAAAAACCAAGTGGGCTTGCTCTTGTTCTTTTTCTGCGAAAATAAAACCGCCATTGGGAACAGGCCCTGGATGGAGCTTGTCCTGTTGTTGTTATTTGTTAAGAGGCATAACCAGGACTAAAATTTTGGGTGAGGTAAGGGAGAGTGGGGCACCTAGTGACACTTTTTGGAATTTCCATATAAACTCCGCATTTCCCGCTATATGATAAATATTTGGCACAGAACACATCAATTGAACCTTCGTCTTGAAGTCCTAATCAAAAAATTTGGAGGGAGTTACCAAATTATAGGTGAAGTACGGCCGCGAAATGACCTCTGCACTTGTAACTAGGTGCCCCACGGTGGGGCACCTAGTTACAGCGCTTGAAAACAGCGTATTACGTATTGAAATTCGTGGGTATGTAGTTGAAAGTGAACATTTCAGTCGTTATTAGTTAAATTATTGATTTGGAATGCATAATACAAAAATTAACACAGAAATCAGGGAAACTAAAAATATGCCTGCGCCACGTCCTGACGTAACAGTGGTTGACTATAAATCAACATTTCAAAGGCATTTTGGGACATCCAATTTCAAAAATGGATCAATCACGTCCGAAAGTATGTTTACTTAATAAATAAATTCGAAAAGGAGTGGTTGTCGACAAAAAGCTAATTAGGCACGTTGTAACTATGTGCCCCACGGGAAATTGTAACTACCTACCCCGGGGGCTCAGTTTATCTTAAAACTGATCTACACAGACAACCGTGAATCAAAAATTCAATGACTTAGCTGGAAAAAGTTAAGATAACTGTGCCTAATGATGGAAAAAACGAATCCTGGGCGTGAAAGTCTCTTGAAGACAACAACCAACATTTTACTTTTGACGAAATTTCGAAAAGTGTGTCAAATTTAGTAAATGTACATTTCAAACTTTTCCTGACGCTTTCAAACTAGATCCTTGGGGCAAATACTTATTGCAAACATGTTTTTAGGTTAATATCTGAATTCCTGCGAGGACAGATGCACTCAACAACCCGGCAATAGCCGCAGGCAGCGAAGTGTAACTAGGTGCCCCTGTAACTAGGTGCCCCACTCTCCCTTAAACTTCATCACCCAAATTTGGGTGTGATGATTATTTTGTCACCCAGATAGACCCTTCCAGGCGTCGCCGAGAAAAGAACAAAAGTAATCAAAAGGCTGGAAACCAGCATAAACTGGTGGGTCTTCTGGCCCACTGTGCGCCGCCTTGCCTTCCCCGCAGCCCCGGCCGGCGCATCAGTTAAATTCCGCTCACGGTCCGGCCGGGCTTGTGCTCCTCGGCGACCTCGCTCCACGACGGCTGCGGCTCACAGTGGGCCAGAAGACCGCTGAGGCGGCCAAAATTCTAGACGCGTTTTGAGCTTCAGAGCAGCTCAATGGGACTCGAATCGAACACGTGACCCTACCAATGGATCGCTCTCGAAACGAAGAATCCATTGACGGGGTCATACGTTCGATTCGAGTCCCATTTAGCGACTCTAGAGCTCAAAATGCGACCAGGATTTTGGCCGCCTCGACGGTCTTCTGGCCCACTGTGCGGCTCCCCCTGGCGGCAGGCAGGGCTGCCCGTCGCCCGTCATTTGCTTGCCGCATCATTACGTTCAAATCGCGAGGCGAGGGGTCCGGCCGGCATGACCCGGCGCAGGGGCCGCGGCGCGCAAGGACGCCGCTGATGATGACGTCCTCGGAATGCTGCAAGCCAATAAACCCTGTCGCCGCCGCAGCAATCAGGGCGCCATGCGCCGAAAGCCGTGGCACATTTGCATGTCGGCGAGTGCAGCGCCCTGCGGGCCCTGCTGCACCGGGACAGGTTTGCGCGCGCGGCATCTCCAGCGCGAAGACATCACCAAACCGGAAAGTAATCTGGCCGCCTGCAAGTAGTGCATGAAGTCGGCGGCTTTATCCTCCGGGACACGATGCGTCCCTTGCACAGTGGGCCAGAAGACCGCGGCGCAGGCGGCCAAAACCGAGGGGTTACCCACTCCGGGAATCATGTGTACACTCAACCTGGGAAATCATTAGTAATTTTTTCGAAAGTTTCATGAAAATCTTTATAATTTCAATAGTATGTCGTCGTGATCTTGCAATAGTGTCCCAAAATACAAAGAAACAAAATAATTTCTTTAAATATCCTCACTTTATTCCGTGGGGTTTGTTCAGGAATCGTGGGAATCCGGAATCGTGTGTACACGTACACTAAAATAAGAAGTAGGTAACCCCTCGGCCAAAACTCTTGACGCGTTTTGAGCTCCAGGGTCGCTATCGCTAAACAGGACTCGAACCGAACGTGGGACCCCCACCAATGTACTCCTCGTTCAGAGAGCAATCCAATGGTGAGGTCACACGTTCGATTCGAGTCCCATTTAGCGAATCTGGAGCTCAAAACGCGTCCAGAGTTTCGGCCGCCACCGCGCTCACTCTGCGTCGGCCGGCCTATCGGCGCTGCGGGGCTGTCCGTTGTTCGCTGTCACGCTCAACGCCAAGACGATGGAGCGGCCGGCCACGCCATCGCAGCGCCTCGGCCCACTGTGCCCCCGGCCCGGCCCGCCCGCCTGCAATCCGCGCGGTGGAAACGAGCCGATAATAAAACGGAACGCGTCGACGGCGGCGGCGCGGGGCCCCGGCCGGCCCTGGCCGTGAAACCCCGCGCGGCAGCGCGCCGCACCAGCGGTACACTGACTCCGAGACTCGCCGTTTTCGTCGCGCTGTCTCTTTCGCACCTGTACGAGGCACCCCGTGAGTGCGAGAGAGACAGCGCGACGAAAACGACTCAGTGCACGGCGCGATAAATAAAGGATGCCGTGGCGGGAAACACCCGGCCACCGCGGCGTGGTGCAGCGCGGCCCGATCACGATACCAGCAGGCAGTGAGATAACGAGGCAACCCCGCGAGTACGTCCCTCTGGTGAGAGTCCCACAGTGGGTCGGAAGACCGGCGGAGGCGGTCGAAATCCCGGACGCGTTTTGAGCTCCAGAGTCGCCAAACGGGACTCTTACCGAACGTGTGACCCCGCCAGTGGATATTGCTCTCCGAACGAGGAATCCATTGGTGGGGGGGTCACACGCTCGGTTCGAGACGTGTTTAGCGACTCTGGAGCTCAAAACGGCGGCTAGAGTTTTCGCCGCGCCTGCCGCGCTGGTCTTCTTCTGGCCCACCGCGCGTCCCTGCGATCCGCATCGGCGTAACGCTCCGCCGCGAGTGTGAACGGGCGGTAGAGCGCTTTGGTGAAAGCCCGACAGAGGCGGAGCAGGGAGTCGACACAAAGACAGCATTAACCTTCGCAGCCTCGGCCCGTCATCACTGGCCCGGCCGGCCGGCCAGGCCAGCTGAGTTTCTCTGCCTAACTTCCCCGCGCCCAACAAAGTGGCGTCGCGTCCAGGCTCTCACGCCGCCGCCGGCCCACCCGCGGATGGATGGGGTGAGAGGGGGCCTTCCCCTCGGATCATCAGAGATTCTGCAAGATTTGAGCCCCGCGGGGGATGGGGGGGGGGGGACAGCCACCCGAGTCACCACCTTTCCTGCGAGTCCCGCGCGCGGCTTCACAGTGGGCCAGAAGACCGGCGGCGCAGGCGGCGGCCGCCGAAACTCTAGACGCGTTTTGAACTCCACAGTCGCTCATTGTGATCGTGTGACCCCCCACCAATGGATTGCTCTCAGAACGAGGATCCATCACAATCCATCACACGTTTGGTTCGAGTCCCATTGACACGGTAAAAACGGTTCCCGGTTTTCCCAGGAAGCCTGTAGAAAAGACATAAGAGATTCCAGGGAGTTCCTGGGAAAACCACACACTAAATTGCTAGTTTTTTGTGCATTGCTTTGAACGAAATTGAGCATACGTTTGGAAATGCACGAATTCGTGCGTAGCTAAGCATGAAAATGTGCATTGTTATGCAGCACCACGTGCGTTGTTGCGCACAAATCTGTGCATTCCACGCGTATGCTCAATATCGTGCAAAACTATGCACGAAAAAACTACATAGTAATTTAGTGTGCAGGAACCGTTTTTACCGTGTAGCGACTTGAGCGCTCAAAACGCGTCGACAGTTACGGCCGCCTGCGGCGCCCGTCTTCTGGTGCACTGTGCGCATGCAACAAATGAGATCGCTATGGTTTTTCGCGCCTCTGCCCGTCGCGGGCCCGCCGCCCTTTCGCCACGTGCCCCGAGGCCCCGCGACGCGCGTCTCGCGAGAGCCTTGCGACAGAGTGGCAGTAAAATTATAAATTCAAAGCGCAACTCGCGCGGTGGCTTTGCACTGGGGGCCATTTCGCGCCAATGTTTTAAACTGGCTCGCGAGGAGCCGCAGCGGCGCGCAGAGTAGCAGGGCCCTGGAGTCCTCTGCAGGACTCTGTGGGGCCAGGCGTCGGATGGGCTGCCTGCCGTCCCGGCGACGCCTGCAACTGGAACCCCCGCAAGCACCGTGGGCTGGAAGACCGGCGGAGGCGGTCCAAATCCCGGACGCGTTTTCAGCTCCAAGGACTCGCAACGAACGTGGCACCCCTCCCATTGATTCCTCGTTCGGATAGTAATCCATTGGTGGCGGTCACAAATAGACGACTCGGCCCAGGCGAAACAAGAAGAAGAAAGGAAGAAGAATCTCCACGAACGTGGCCGCTGTCGGCTGCGAGGACCAATCAAAACCCGGCCGCCATGTTCGTGAAGATTCTTCCTCTTCCTTTATTCTCCTTGTTTCGCCTGGGCCAAGTCCTCTATTCGGTTCAAGTCCTATTTAGCGACTCTCGAGCTCACAACGCGTCTGGAGCTTTGGCCGCCCGCGTCGGTCTTCCGACCAACTGTGCGCCCTTTGGGACTTCCCCGCGGCGTGCCGGCCGCTTGGCGGCAAAGGCAGGCAGGCTGGCCACCACGACGTCCGGGCGGTGACGTCCTGGGGGCGCCCGTGGGCGAACCGCGTGCCGCCAGCTCCGGCTGCTCCGGCACGATCCTCCGGGCGCACGACCCGGGTCGGGCCGAGCCGCGCGGGCAGCGGGAAAACCCGCAGGAACCAGCTCGGTGCCGGCCGGTCCGTCGGGTCGGCGCGTCTTGCGCTCGCGGTGCCCGCGGCGGTGTACGTATCCACGTCACGGTGTAGCGTCTACACCGTGATCCACGTCCGCAGACGGACGGATGACGGAAAGGAAAACAGCCGAACAGGACAGTGACGCGCGGCACGTCCCAAATATACGCGAGCGGTACTTGGGGAACCCCCTGGATGGATCAATCATGTTCGGCAGGAGTTTGGGTGTCCCTATTTTTCTGGGTTATGCTCCCGACGTAGGCGCGTACCCAGCCACAGTGGGCAAATTCTAGACGCGCTTTGAGCTGCAGAGTCGCTAATTAGGACTCGAACCGAACGAGTGACCCCACCAATGGATTCCTCGTGCGGAGAGCAATCCATTGGTGGGGGTCACTCTGGATCTCAAAACGCGTCTGGAGCGAGGGGGTAAACACTTCAAGAAATCGTGTACAGACTACTCGGTATTACGCTGTATTACGGTGGTATTACACGAGTATTACGGCATTAAAATGCTAAATTTTGCCACATTTGACCCTAAAATGGTATTACAAATACGTGTATTACGCGTAATACACGGCTTTTTTTGTACAGGGCATTACGAAAGTGTTTACCCCCTCGGTCTGGAGTTTTGGTCGCCCGCACCGGTCCTCTGGCCCACTGTGCCTGTTGGTGTGTGTGAGTGTGTGTTAGAGAGAGAGAGAGAGAGAGAGAGAGAGAGAGAGAGAGAGAGAGAGAGAGAGAGAGAGAGAGAGAGAGAGAGAGAGAGAGAGAGAGAGAGAGAGAGAGAGAGAGAGAGAGAGCGTGTGCGCGCTGTCGCACTTTTTGCCTACCTTCAGGCGGATTGTTGCGCGTTATTGCCCACCTTCGGGCGGGGTCCCCATAGAGCCCTCCATTACAAGGGGTAATGGAGGGCTCTGGGTCCCCGCAGGGATGGTCATGGCCAGCGTGACCACCCCCCTAGGCGGATACGCGCCTGCCCGTGTGGGAGTGCAGTGTGCAGTGTTATTCAGAGACACAGTGGTTCCCGGCGCGCTCATTCCCTTCCTCTTCGCACGCGAGTCGTTTCATTTCCTCCGGCCCGACCCCGACGGACCTGGCGGCCAATGCGTTATTATTCTCCTTGTTGTCATGATTCCGCTGAGAAACGGGACAGAAATGCACCTCATAACCTACTCATGACGTCGAAAGTTTTATTTTTGATTCACAGCACACACGTCAAACAGGAGCGTACTACAAGCAAGAATGTGATTACAATTTCCAAGCTTGGCTTTTTTTTAACACAATAATAATTGTACATAAACTAACTCAAATCCCAACACTGTGATAAATACATTTCTGATAGACTTAATAAGGATAAAAACAAACATATAGTAGCAGTAAAAACTAATTACACATCAGGTCGGAAAAAATAATTGGACGACTCTATCTGGTTCGCCACGGCATGATACTGTTGGTTCCCTTTCACGCGGCACTGCTTTGCACGAGAGACGCGAGCGCGCGCGGTGACAGCCGTGACAGCGAGAATGAGCTCTCAGCCCGCCTGGCCACGCGCTGCGCCTCATATCAGCTTCGAGACGCGGTGCGAATCGCAATGCGCCGCACAGTGGGCCAGAAGACCGGCGCAGGCGGCCAAAACTCGAGACGTGTTTAGAGCTCCAGAGTCGCTACAAATGAGACTCGAACCGAACGTGTGACCCCACCAATGAATTGCTCTCCGAACGAGGAATCCATTGGTGGGGTCACATGTTCGGTGCGAGTCCTGTTTGGCGAAACTGGAGCTCAGAAGGCGCCCAGAGTTTTGACCGCCGGCGCCGGTCTTCTGGCCCACTGTGCGCCGGCACCACGTGGCACCGCGGACCTTCGCGATCGCGGTCGACCGAAAGGCACGCTCGCCAGGGGGGATGTATAGTGCATCGGATGTAGGCCTCTATCGGCAGGCAGGCTGGAGTAAGTAGACTATAGCAGACCACCCCGCCGACACCGGGCGTGCCGGTTGCTGCGAGCCATCACGGAGCCACCATGAGCCATCTACTCTTCATGGAGCCGAGGCTGAGCCGCTCTGCCCTTTGACACGCCGGCGAACACATCCGCGCAATGCCCACTCTGACTTCTCCTTTGATGGCCGGTATTGCATGTCGTGCAGCACGCGTGGGGCGAGGCGGCGGCAAGGCGCGGGGAAGGGCGTTTCGGTCGTAAAAAAAAACGCGGCCGCCGCGGCGTGGCGGGCGGCGTTAGGCGGTGTTAGTGAAGCGTTAAGCTCGCTGCAGCGGTGGCAGCGGGCCGATAGCGAACAAGGCAAAGGCACTGACTGGGCTCAGAGGGCCAGAAGACTGTGCAGGGGGCAAAAACTTTTGACGCGTTTTGAGCTCCAGAGTCGCTTAACATGACCCGAACTGGCCTTGTGACCCCGCCAATGGATTGCTCTCCGAACGTGGAATCCATTGGTGGGGTCACACGTTTGGTTCGAGCCCAATTAAGCGACTCTGGAGCTTGAAACGCGTCTAGAGCTTTGGCCTCCTGGACGCTCTTCTGGCCCACTGTGCTGGGTCCGGCGACCAAGGCAACCTTTCCCCGGAACCGCTTTGTCTCCCCATCGCGCAGTGATGAGCTTCCGTGGCGCGCGGCGCACAGTGGGCCGGAAGACAGCGCAAGCGGCCAAAATTCTACACGCCCGAGTCGCTAAATAGGACCTGAACCAAACGTGTGACCCCACCAATAGATTCCTCGATCGAAGAGCAATCCGTTGGTGGGGTCACACGTTCGCTTTGAGTCCCGTTAAGCGACTCTGGAGCTCAAAACGCGTCTAGAGTTTTGACCGCCCGCGCGGTCTTTTGGCCCAATGTGGGGCGACGCTCGGCAACGCGTTGTCGGCTCCGTTCCTCCAGCGGTGCCACGGGGCGTCACGAGGGAAGTCCCTTGGCCTGCCTGCGTCCCTTGGTCGGTCGGCCCTACCAACGACGATGAACAAAGAGCGGTCACTTAGTCGAGGAACCGAACCACTGCACAGTGTTTCAAAAGACTGGCGGAGACGGTAAAAACTCTAAGACGCGTTATGAGCTCCAGAGTCGCTAAACAGGACCTGAACCAAACGTGTGACCACACCGTTGGGTTCCTCGTTCGAAGAGGAATCTATTGGTGGGGTCACACGTTCGGTTCGAGTCCCATTCATAGCGACTCTGGAGCTCAAAACGCGTCTAGAGTTTTGACCGCCTGCGCCCGTCCAATGGTCCTCTGGCCAACTGTGCACTGGCTGGCAGACCAAGCAACTCTGCTGGGCATCGACAATCAGCGGACTTCCGGCCGGCCGCCTTCTGCCGTGCATCCTGCACTGCCTATTTTGCTTCGTGACTTTTGCGCTGCACCAGACCGGTGGACCGGCCGGCAGCCCCCCCCCCCCCCCCCCTCTACTCCAGTTATCAGTGGCATGTTGTCGCACCTTGTCGTCCTTGTTTCTTCGAAGCAGGGCGCCGACCTTTTTGAACGTGGTTCCGTCGCTCTTATTTCCGTATCATTTTCCTGATGGTCGATGCATTTCCATCTGGAAAGGCACACACACAAGCTAGTCTTTCAACGCCTGACATGTCCATGAAAAGCGATGACAAATGATTGATTATGTTACGCACTTGATTTGGTGGAAGAACGGCAATCTTCTAGTAGTACTGTTGGCAAAGTGACCAAGATTTTACTTGGCTGGCTTGCAAGACAGTTTAATCCTGTGTTGTGGCTATGCAGTTGTTGAGATTGATTTGGAGTTAGTGAGCACACAGGGCAACTGCTTTCGCCATTTATTGTGTGCACAGGCTCCAGAAATAAACGCCTGTTAAGGATATAATGATGCACACCTGCCAAAGGTAGACAATTGCTTCAAAAAATTCTGACACATTATGAGACTGGTAAATAATTGACCACAAAAAATTTCATACAGTCATGTTCAGACGTTGTCGCTCCTCTTGGAGAAGCATGGCAATCTTCCCAATGAGACTCGCGAAATGTCCGAACCCTGTCTAGAAAGCTGCTCTGTGATTCCTGACAGTCAGAATGTAACTGCACAGAGTTTCTTTCATGATATTTTGAAAAATCGCCACCAGCCTAAAGAAAAAGAAGAAACACACACAGGGTAACACACACTATCTTATAAATTAAAAAATAAATCGATCATGAAATGGTTTAGCTACATTAAGCAATCATCTAAAACACTTATTATGGAGTGAATCTGTACCATGAAGTCTTCGTATGGTTGTGGTAGAGATGTAAAAGCACAGACTTTCGAGTTGGTTGGCAACAGAGTAGGGGGATCACTATCTGCCCATTTCACTGTTCTATGGGGTCTGGAAATGGAATCAGCTCTGTATCGCTGTCTCTTCAACCTGTAACAAACAATTAATCGGATATACAATACTAAACTCACTAACCGTATTGATGGAGAAGGAATTGGGAACTGACCTGAGTGGTATCCGCTGTTTGTGGCTATAAAGCTGCACCACATATTTACTGTCTGGATTAGCTCTGATCTTTCCAAAGTCTGTGCAAGAGCACTTTGACAATAAATGAGTGTGTGTAGGCGCATGCATTTGGGCTTCAGCAGCTTCTTGTTGTTTGAGTGAGATGGACTTCCCCCGACCAGATTTCATGCGTGTAGTTGAAGAGTTTTGGCTTCCACTGCTCTAAATAGAGAATAAAATTAGAAACAATTCTCCATTAAATGGCATCACCTCATGCACGGCTTTTGTTTTACCTTTCTCGTCAGGATGTGACTTGTCTTGTGGGGTTTCGCTCCTTTCATATTTGAGATAATTTCATGAACTATGGCTTGCAAGTCACCAGTTGTGCCTAATGCAGAAGGTCTTAATGGAGAAGAACCATGAACATGTCTTTCATTTTTAATCGAAGGAGAACTTTTATCTTGAATTTGTATGTTTGATAACAGACTGTTGACATGTTTTTTTCCATCAAAATTTATGCAGGTCTCAGACTTGTGAGGTGGGATGTAGCTGCTTTGCCACTGCAGTGGTTTTCTTGGCATCAAGTCCTCTGCAGAAAGATGTTTATGGAAACTAGAAACTAGCTCTGGAGAGGAAGCTACATGCGATGCTACATGACTTCGGTCACTACCACTGCATTTATCATCCTCATACTTAAACCTACAAGATCAAAATCATGATTAAGAAAAATTATAGATGAAAGTCAATTAGTAATTAAGGCATGTCATTTAATAACTAACCCATGTGCACTGGAAGTATGATCGGTGATGATGTCAGTATATTGGTCGAGGGCTTTTAGAAGAGCCCGGTTTTTTGCTCGTAAAGACATTGTTCTGGGACTGAGCATATTTAACGGTCTAAGGCGGGCACGCAAATCTCCGGACTATCTCAAAACTGCTCACAACCTTCTTTTGAACGCAAACCATGCAAACATGAAGTTGCTGTTTGTTTTGTTTTGACGGTGAAATGGACATGTATGACAAACTTACAATAGTATTATTCAATGTTATGATGGAGCAGAAATTTCAATGGTCACGCAACAAAGAATCGTCTGTTACATTCACTTAAATTTTTTTAATATCAGAGATAAATTCTCAAGTATCCAAACTTTCAAATATGTAATTTGGTTTGGATTAATAAGCAGGTGAGAGTTTCTCATACTAGCCTCATCTTGGGTAACAGCGTTGCAACGAACCCGCCACCCCGACCGCAATCTCTGCCGGGGATACGACATTACAACTAGGTAAAGTTAACACTTAAGGCTGAGCCAAAGTTCCCACTTTTAAGAAGTTCAAAGTGAAGAGTTTTATTTTGATCAACTATTCTTATGTGATTTTCAGAAAGAAAAGGCCTTATAACCTTTGTAACAACACACACACAGCTGAAACCTTTGTAACAACACACCACAGCTGAAAATAAAGTTAAAGTGGAAGTTGAAGTTCCCATGAATAATTTTGAGATATAGATCTTTGGCCTCACAATGTAACATCCCTATCGCCGAACCCACATAATAGGAAAACCGCAACCGTCTCGTTGACAAAAACCTTGCTCAGAGGATGAGATTAAATTAAGCCGAGGTACTCATGTTTATTTCAAATGTAATTTGAGTGTATGGCTTTGAGATTCATGAAGGGGAACAATTATTTTTGCAAATTGAGTTTAAATTTGAAACTTTGGAACATCCGGAGCTGTCTGCTACATCAGAATGGACAATTTCTCATACATTACGTGCTGCCAGGTTGACCACAACACAAACACGGCATCTTCTTCAATAGTTTATAAAATAAACAGTTGTCGAAATGACTTGTTTGACGATGCAAAATTATTCTGTGATTATATCTCCACCCTTAGAAATAAATTTACTCATTTCTAAACTCTGATTCAGTACATGTGTAAAAGAAGAACGCTGTATCATCGTTTGTTGTGTTGGCCCTACCCGCAGTGAGCCGTTTCGGTCGGAACGCTTGTGGTCCCCTTCTCGCCTGCCTATATAGGCTTCGCAGATAAAGATTGAAATTAAATTTAAGTTTAAGGGGCTCAGCCAACTACCATTTCAGCAGAGGCTGTTGTCGGGTTATGTTGACATAAAGAAACGGCTTTGTCAAAAAATCTGAAATTCTTGCACGCTTTTGTTCCAATTTCCGTGCAATTTTGACGCACGCGCCGCTTACCTTGTTATTAATTTCATCATTACTTGCCTGCGGGACTGAGGAATGGGGTGAAGATGTTAAAACTGTAAGTATTGACTTCTGCTAGGTGTCGGGACGCTTAAATGTTACCCCAAATTTCGTCTATTTACGCAAAAGAAACAAACCTTCTACTCTTTTGTAACTTTAATTATTGAATGCAAACGCTGACAGAGTAATTATTCTGCCGATCTCTTGTTGTTTATTTGTTTCAAAAGTTACCGAAGTTTCAATCAAAAAGTGTATATTAAGCAGGATGCTTTGTGGGATTGCTCTATCTGTCTCATTCTATCAACTGTACTTTTATGTATTTCAATTTTGCGCACTTTGCCTGCTAATGTGCGGTTTCATTGTTTTTCGGCCCCTTATTCTTTTTCTGATTTTACTATCTTTTGATGAAATCTTCCTTGTAATATCCTGTCACTTTATCTTTTGAACTCATTGTTTACATCTTCATTCATTGGCCCTTGAGCATCTTTTTGTGTAATTAAAGCAGTGACTGAAGTAAAAAATTAAAGGAAGACTACTGTAATTTTTAAAACGCAATTTAAATCCTTCATATTATTAATCTTTATTAAACTTGTTATAACTTGTCATAATCTTTCAATTTGCTTGATTATTGTGTTGTCCTCCAGGTACACTTGTCAAGCAATGTGTAAGGGAGCTTTTACCATTTTTCCGTGATGAGTCTGAGTTGCTGTTTGTTGAGGACATCATGGAAGTTGCAGACAGTGGTGGTGGGGACGCTCTGTTGGAAGGAGTTGATCCCCCTGCACTGGGTGATGTTGATGAAACTCTAGTACGTATTCTTAACAAGAAATCTTCATATTTTCTTTGCTTAGTGTTTATAATGTTCCAATTCGTCTTTTTCTGTACATTTTAGACTTATGCAAGCATCTCAATGGACTCGAGAGTGCCTTCTCAACTCCCCATCACAGTACTATCAGCTTCTCATTCAAAAGCGTCAAGTTCTTTGGCCCAGTCACCTCTGATTCCTCACAGTAAAAGGTCAAGCGGAAGCAAACATGCATTACGTCAACAAGCAAAAAGACGTCGTAAAAATACAACTATAGCATCAGGGCTCCACCAAGCTGGTGCCACTCTCAGTGGAGTTAGTGTTAGGTCGCTTCAAAGCCAGTACATTGTCCAGCGACAGCCTTTTGGCAGCCTCAGTCAATCCACTCCAAAAGTTCAGTTGAGTGACTCTGAGAAACACAGAGGAGATCCTGAAGTTATTGATCTGTTGAATGAAGAGGAGGAAGTTGTTGTTTTACCTGATATTGGCCTGGATCTGGATCATGAGGAGGAGGATGTTGAGGAAATTGAGGAACCTGAAGATGTTGATGAAGGAGATGAAGTGGACGAAAGTCAACATATGCTTTATGGTATGGTAACATTTTACACCGTACAGTTTGCTTTGATTTACATTTTATTATTTTTTATTTTTAATATAGCAGAAAAATACATGGAAAGTTTTGGACAGGTCTAAGGGTTACTTTACAATTAATTAATTTGAAAAATAATTATCTAATTATCTTATTAACAGGAGAGGGCACTCCTCATCAATCAACAATGCGGGAGGTCTTGGCATCGATCCCTGGTTTTAGAATGAGGCGGAACAAACGTGGCTTGAAGAAGAGTACAAAACGAAGCACCCAAAAATTATCTGCAGCAGCTCAGCTACGTCAAACTGAGGAAGGGCTCATTGACCTTGAAACCCCAGACTCAATTCTTGTGAATACCAATCTTCGGGCTCTTCTCAACAAGCACACTCTTAGTATGTTACCACCCCTCTATCAACACAAACTCACTCAATTATTGCCATCGGTTGATAGAGTTCACAGTTCAGTTGGATTAAGGTTGGTATTTTTTTAATGAATGTTTGACTAAAGAGGAGCTGTTCTTGAAGCTGTGAGAAATATGTTAGTTAATCATTTTATTTGACAATAGTAACAATGTGCTGCTTTTATCCTAATAGCAAAATCGCATCATCTGGCCTCAACAATGAATTTTTTGCACGTGGTTGCCAAGAATGGAGAGACAGACTTGCTGAAGGGGAGTTCACTAGTGAGAATCAACAGAAATTAAGAGCTGAAGCTGAAAGAGAAAAGAACCGTTTGGATCCATGGAAGGCAAGTTAATAGTAAATTGCAACATTGTTACTTGCATGATGATGGTTGCCATTAAGATCCTCAAAATCATCATATCTTTTTACAGCTGAAACATTTTGAACCTATATGGGGATGGCGACATCGGCCAGCACAGCAACCTCCACAGCAACCTCCACCAGAAAATAGCACTGAACATGGCACTCGAGCACCTATCCGCACGACAATTAAGCTGCGGAATACCAACCCAGTCTCTTCTACCACTGAGAAGCCGGCGCCAGCTCCAGCTCCTGTTGATCCAGTCCAGCTAGCGCGTCGTCTCCGTTCGAACGGAGCAGTCACCCGTGCTGTTTCCAATTACCGAGACGTTGTTGCAAATACCTCCACCGATCCTGTACAGACCCCTTCAAACCAAGCAGCCTCCTCTGCGCCCGCTGCAACTCAAGTGTCTCTTTCACCGTCTTCAGCAGCAGGTACAACTTCTTCATTGTCATCTGTATCACCTGTGAAAGCGTCTTTTGAGTCTGCTGCGGCAAAACTACCTGGATCACTCACATCATCACCAGTGTCTCTATCTGTTCCTGGGACAACTGCAGTTTCAAATTCACCGATGTCCAACCTTCCTGAAACTGTATCCATGGACAAATCTGAGTGAGTATCCTTTATGTTAGTTATTTCTGCTTCTTATGGACAATTTGCTCAAATTTCCTCTTGTGTTTTTTTTTGTGTTATTTAGGATCCATGATGTAATAGAAAAAGATCCTGATGAGGACTTTGGTAGCAGTTTTGATGAAGCCATTGAAGCTGATGTAGAAATGGTGCTTGAGTCTGATGAAATGAAATCAGACGATGCATCTAATTATTTAGAACCTGAATCACATTCTCAGAAAAGATCAAGAGAGACAGAGTTAGGTGATAACGATGAGGAGAGACACAAAAAGCTTTGTTCATCCAACATTGGTCAAAGTAATACCCCAGATCTAGATCTATCACCAAGAGGTGCAGGTATGTTTTTGTAATTACTATCAAAATTAACTGAGATAAAGCAAGAAACAAAGTATAATTGACTTAACTTGGTTTCTAATATTTGTTTTTTGTGTTTGTGTTCAGTTGAAACATGGAATGAATCTGCTGAAGCTGATGATGGTGCGAGCCTCATTGAAATGGTTACAGTTGAAGCCGATGTCAGTTCAGTTTTTGACGAGACGGAGGCTGAGGCAGAAGAATCTATTCTGAGCGAAGACAGAACTATGGATGATGTATCAAGTATGGAAATGGATGGGGTTGGGACACCGGACAAGGAGTCTGAAAACCGTGGTGATAGTCCTGATCATACGTCTACTCCCTCCCTAGAAGAAGCAAATTTTGATTTGTCAAAAGATAGGCACACTGATAATGAGGTGCTGATAAATATCAGCTCGGGTTCCACTGACATGTCTGAGACAAAGGCTAAGGACAAATGCAAGGATTTGTTCTCAAACTTCGATGACATGTTCGACGAGGATAAATTCAGCTGCGAGAATGTACATGAAGACAATGTCAGGAGTTCAGAAAGTGAGAAACATGATATTCATGAGACGCGTGCCTCTTGTGTGGATGAAGAAAGAAATACATCATTTAAAGATGACGAGGGTGAGTCAAAAGAAATCAAACAAGAATGTGACCTTAAAGATTTTGTAAAAATTGATTATGATGAATATGAGAATAAGGTCAATGTTGTTAATGTCAGTAGCAGTAGCGCCGACTCTCGTGAGTTCTGTGTTGAAATTGTTAAAAACAATGTTGAGGAAGTTTTGTCTGAAGCGGAAGGAGAGATAGGCAGTGACTGTGTTACAATTGACGAGTTAGCTGGTGCCAGTGAAGTCGAAGAAGATGATGATGTTGAAGATGACAATGATCAGTTTGAAGCAACAAGTTTGTCCAAAGGCCAGGATGACTACTTAGAACCAAACCAAGTTTGTGAAGAATACAACTTAGGAGCAGAAATGCGGGGGAGCCCGGATGAACCTCTAGAGACCAGTACCCAAGCAAAGAAAATGGAAATGCGAGATATTGCTGGGGACGATGAAGATGATGACGGTGATGATGATAACAATGATAATGATGAAGAACAAGTGGCTGTAGAAGACCTAGGTCATGAGGAGGAGACAGGGGAAGTGAGTGATGATAATGATGACAATGAAGCAATGGATGACAACAGTAATGCTGAATCACCTGATTGTGCAATGTCTTTGGGAAAAGCCTACGTAGATAACAGTGATTTATCCTCCACAAGTGCACCTCAAATTGACTCAGATTGGGATGGAGTAGATTCTAGCACAGAGAAGCTTTTGGAAGACTTAGAGGCACAGGCCAATGCTGTGAGTGGACTGGACAGAATAGCAGAAAGCAGTGTTTCAGCATTGTCAGAAGAGGAAGGACTACAAGCCAGATTGGGTGGAAATACATTCCCGTCCACATCGTCATTGCCGGTATCAAATTTACAGATGTTTGCATCTGGAAGTAATGCTTCTGCCAGTGGTGCCAGCCATGCCCAGACTAATATGAACCACACAACACGAGGGGTTGACATTAATGTGGCGTTACCTGGGATGTCATCTGTTCAGTATCCAGAAGTTTCAACAGAGCAATTAAAATTGGAGCTGGAAGGTAGGTGTTCTGCTTAACATACAGGACCTACGTATCTGATAAAAATTTCGGTATTCCTAATTGAATATGAATAATTTCAGTTACCCTTGCTCCAGATGTTGTTTCGTGTACTGAGGGCACCGTCAGCTCCAGCAGTGCCCATTCTTCTTTGTCCAATGTTATGGCTTCAGCAATAGTATGTTTTATAAACATTTCATCTTTAAAATTTTCTTTATTTCTTTGATTGGATCAAGTTGAATGAAGTTTAATCTCTCGCTTCTTTTTCATTTAAACAGACCCAGTCAAGCGCTGTCCCGGTCATGAAAGCGAATGCTGCTGCACCGCTTCTCCCTCCGAATGCAGGGCTTCTTGTTAGAACTGCAGGCAGTAATATTGTTAGTTCGAGTGCTGTGCCATACTTGGCTGTGACGGGCAATACTCCTCTGCGAGCCATTGCCACCCCTTCCCCGGTGGCTCCCCAATTCAGGCCAAAGCTAAGAAGTAAAGATGCAGGACTCTCTTGTAAGGTAGGACTCTGTTGCTTTTAAAGCTGGTACTAGTCTTCTGATTTTGCCAAAGTTCGGTTGCCTAACTCTGTCTTTGCTTTCCAGACCCGCCGAAACAATTCCTCTAAACCACCACCTGGAGCTGTGAATTTGGAGAGAAGCTACCAAATATGTCAGGCTGTGATCCAGAACTCACCAAACCGAGACCAGCTTCGGTTTCAGTTGAAGCCCCCTCCATCCCTGCTAGCAAACACTGCTGGCAAATCATCAAGTGACATACCGCAAGAAAAGGCCGGCTCGGCACAAACCCAGTATGGGGCTGTTACGTCATCTCGAGGACCTAGAAACGTGTCACCGAATGTTCCCCCTACAATAGTGCCCAGTGCTGGGCCTGCCTTGATAGTAAAGCAAGGAAAGTCAAGGCAACCTTCTCCCCCTGTTTTGCTGAGACAAGTCTTCACCTCACAGCAGGGCATACCTGTTACAATGGCTATGCTTCCCCAGTCTCCATCAGCACCGTCCTCTGAAGTAATTACTCTCTATTCTTAGCTGTGTCTAGCTTGTGTCATGTGACTGCTTCTGTTTTATTATTATTAATTCTAATAATTTTAATTACTTTTTTTTATTTTATTACAGGGAGGTGAAAACATAGCTCCTGCTGTTGGGCAAATGGCTCAGTATATTCTTCTCCAGCGGACTGATCAAAGATCTCTGAAGCGAGGAGCACCACCTCGAGCCTCCAGTGCACCTCCCTCCAACCATCAGGTAACAGCCTCTTTTTTTTTTTTTTTTTTGCTACTAAATTAGTTTCTTACATGAAAGTCTTGTCAGTTGCTGATGTGTCTCCTTTGTTGAATATTTAGTCTGTAAGCGGAGTGGCTGGATTAGCTCGGGGCCGACCATCAAGTGTGGATGCAGATTGTTCTCAGCCACATCAGCAAGTTTATGGGCAACAGCAGGTTATTTGATTCTTCCAGTTCCTATGAATTTCTCTATCCTACTTTCGCGTTCTTTACAAAAAAATAATTTTTGTTTGCATCTGTAGGGGCCAAGTCCAGGAATCCAAGCAGTTACAAGATGTGGACCAGAGGGCTACTCTGTACCAGCTTTACCAGATCACATTCCCGGCGCCTACCCGCAGGTAAAATATTTATTTCCCTTAACCAAGCCAGTTTCCTTTTTTGAAGTGCACAGAAATACTAATTTAAAGCTTTCATTTTTTGCAGGTGATTGCACAAAGTCAAGAACTAGGCCAGGCACAAGGCCAGGGCTCGGGAAGTGCCAACACCGCTCAGGGGCTGCAAGATCATCCACAGGAAACAATGGGTGAGGTGAACGGTCAGAAGAATGACTGTGCTTGCAACTTAAAAGCTATGATAATGTGTAAGCAGTGCGGTGCTTTTTGTCATGATGATTGCATTGGGCCGATGCATCTGTGTGTCATGTGCCTGATAAGATAGATTCAAAACCAAATTTAGCACTCCTCACCTGGTTAAACTGTTGTTACAGCCTGCATATATACAAAAAGTTCATATTTATACAAATACAACTTACATATATATTTATATTTTTGACATTTTTGTGAAAAATGGAAACTAGACTGACATTTTTTTGTTGTACAAATATGTTACATTGCCCTTTTCAAAGCAATTGCTGTATGGTGATACCCAAAATTTTACATCACAACTATTGACTGTAATTGTTTTAGTCAATAGCAAATGTGCATATTATTTAATCTAAATCTCTTCCCTGTGGAAAATTGTAGGAACACCTGAATGTACCAGAGTTTAGTTTCTAAAACCACATGTTAAATGTAATTCAAAACAAAAGAAATTACAGTAGTGCTGTAAAGTTTTCTACTGTCAGTAGTACTTCAATTTTTGTTTCCAGCTGATTTTTTTGTTTTAAAAATGGGAATGGAAACCATTTAAACAAGAAAAACACTGGCCTATTATTTTGTGGAGGCAAAGCCAATAGGAAAGACCCAGAGCAATCTCAAATCGTTTTAATGTGTGTCCAAGCACTGATTTGACTTTTCATGTTGAAATATTCATAGAAAGTAGAGTGCTGAAGTACAAAGTAGAGTATCTTATAAGGTACATACTCTTAATATTATTGTGTAAAGCTTTTTCATACCAAAAAGTATCTATTTTTAGTTCTCTCTTTGTTAAAATTTCGTTTTTTACTACCACATACATGAAGTTTTTTCTTCAGCAGTTGAAGGAAGCTTGAAAGAAGGACATCAATACTGTCCTGTTGTTGCTTTGTGGCTTTATATTTTATATACTATTAGATTGTAACCATCATATTTTGGCCAAATTTATGATCATCTGGTACACACTCGTTGTATATATTTGTACAGGTATAGATAGTTTGGAATGCATTTGCTCAGTGTTTGCACATGTCATGTGCATAATTTCCCCCTTTGAAAATCAAAATTACCTTTGTAAACAAATCATGACTTATAAATTTTAGATTTTATTGTATTCTGATATAGTTGTTACTAGATGTCATTACCATGTCTTCTTTGTCCAACAAATTCATGCAGTGGTTTGACTGATTTCGAGTGTCTCAAAACTGCTCAGGGTACTATTATAGGACTACTGGGTCAGAGTGTTGTCTTGATCGTTTCTCAGTTGTGTACATAATTTTACTTCAGCATTCTTGTTGGTACGATGAGGTAGAGTGTCTTGTGTGATTTGATTTAATGCTTCACCTTGTAAAATCTAGAGTTTGTTACACCTTTCTTGTACATACTTATCAACTCAGTTCTTAAGCTAATCCTATCTTTGATGCGACAGCAATTTTATAAAACTATTTTAACAATCTAACATAAAAATTTGCTGACTCATGATTGTTTGGAGATATTGTCTTAGTATGTAACATTTTTATTTCTCATGCTTCTTTCTTCTATTCTAGAGACATTTTCCTGTCCTCATCTGTGGATACGATAGGAAGGTGTGATCACTTGAGATCTCATTTCTGACTTGCAATATTGTTGTTTTCTGTCTTATAATGGAAATTTTATTGTAAATTTTATGTTTATTTCTGACATTATAGCTGTTCTTTGATTTGTTTCACATATTGTTATCTAGCATGTTTATTTTAATGTTTCTTCCTGATGGAAGGTTTTCTTGTGATGGTAAGAGCAGCAGCATGTTAACATTGTAAGCTCATCTTATTTTAAAAATTTGTAGTGTAACACTGAAAGTCTAGCTTTTACTCAATGCAGGCTTGGCGCATGCTGTCAGAGCTGCTAAGCTAAAGCAAGGAAGATCAGAGAAAGAGAGAGATAATAGACTTGGAGAAAGTGATTATAACAGATGCTTGCTGCATTAGGTTTGCTACAAATGTATCTTATTTTCAAAAATTCCTTTTATTACTATATTCTGTTTACTAGGCTAGTTTTAATTGTGTGGGGTAGTTTGTATCCCTCTCCTTCCTTTAATAATAGGAATCTGTAAGCATACTACTTACAAATTTTTGGAAGGAGATCCATCCTAACTAGCCTTGCTTGTGGTACATACATCTACCATAACACAGATTAGGAACAGAGACGTACACAAAGTGTACACTGTGCACTACAATCTGACATGTTTCCTTGTTTGTAAATTTTTAACATTTTTTGGAGGATGTCCTTGACACCTGCGATCAACTTTATCTTTTTTTATGTACATGTTCTAAAATATTCACATTTGTAGCAATCCCATGCCTACTTACTTGCTTGGTTTGCAGTCTGCTTGTCCAAACCTGGTTGAATTCAGTGCGGTTAATATGTGCGCCTATGACCCTAATTTATATCCCCTCCTTTTTTTTAAAAAAAAAAAATATGTATACACCAAAAATGATGTATAAACTAATTTGAAAGAAACTCCGTGTGCCTTTTTTTTCATTTTACCCATTTATCAAAAAGTACATCACTTTTACTCATTCTGCCACTGTCTATGCAATTATGGATAATGGGGCTGCCTTGGGCTGCCTTACACCCTCTCAATGCTTATAATCCTCACACGCTTACTAACCCGCGAGAGTCTCATTCTTGTTTGAAGCAAATGTTGTAAATCCAGTCTTTAACTTTCACCACATCTCTACAATGTTAAGTTGCCTCTCTGCTCAGTCAACTGTGGCTTCAGTAACATGCTTAATAAAAATAGGAACATATTGTCAAAAATACATATTTATTCACAGATATCTTTGGTAGGAAATAATTAGATTCTAGTATACCCATTGTAAGAGCATAATCTTTTGATGGAAACTCCTGTGGAATGAAATAATCAGTTCTAAAAGAAATAATAATTACAGGAAAAATGTTAACACTACTACAAGTAGGGCTGTATTTGCACATTTCATAGTTCCTCCTTGATAGTATTTACTTTGACAGTAGATCTTACACAGTTACATTTTGTTGACTCAGACGGTTGTGGAACCATTTCCATCTCTGGTCTAACTTCAACAGGATCAACAAGTCTCTTTGACCACTCCTACACATAAACATACCAAAATGATAAGTTTATTGCAATTCAATAACTGAAACCGACACTAAAATGAAACTTACCTGCAACAGTCTACCATGGTAACAGAATATGTCTTTTGGCATCAAGTTTTCTTGAGCAAACTTTTGTCCTGCTTGTGCAATTTTCTTTGCTTCTACATCATTGTCATGAGCCCACCGTATGCGCTCAATCAAATCAGACAAGTCACGTCTGACAGGGACATAGTGCTGCCAAGGCTTAACCAAACTATAGAAGTGTTCATGGTATTTGGAATCTTGTTTTATCACCATGGACCCTCCACCCAAAAGATAGGGGAAACGGTATGCAGCTACAGTGCCATCCACATTAACTTGATACTTATACTGAGAAAATACAGAGAAATTACATAAGAATAAAGAAGAAAAAAACAGGAGATAAAAGGACATAAAAGTTTGATGTAGACTTACGTCAAAGAACTTAAAGAACGAAACATGCTTTTCCTTTGGACCATAAAGTTCTTCTTCACTACGATAAAAGAAGAAATTAGTGAGAGAAGCATTCAAGAGTTCAGGGTATTTCCTTGACAGTTCCACTAAGCGCAACCGCTCTCTTCTGGAATCTCTGCCTCTCCAAAATGCCTTCGGCTCCCTTTCATCCCATAGTCGCTCTCCACTTGTCTGTACAGACAGCATATCCAGCATCACCCTAAAAAAAAATGATGATGAAAGAGAGTCAAATATTAAAATGTTTTACACACCAATGTATTTTGGTATTAATTGTGAATTACCTGCCCATACACTGTAAACTAGATTCGGTGATATCATATGTTGGAAGATGTATATCGACAGTATCGTCAGAACCACACCAAGAAAACAAAGGAAGTAACGGTCTTCCAGCACTAGGTGAAAGTGGCCAATCTCCCAAATTAAAAAAAATTTCCATGTCTGGAAGATATGTCTTCCGAGCTAGAGACAGGAGTATAGCATCAATGAACATCTTAAATCCAACATGTTTGCCAAAGCATCTCCGGAAAATCTATATTGAATAAGAAAACAGTAGAAAATTTAGGATGACTAAGAAACAGAGTCTGAAAATGAAAACAAATAACAAAAGTAGGAAAATTCTATTTTTCTTCCAATCTACCTTGTTGTCTTTGAGTATATAATTGCATATGCTCATACTTTCTGGCTGATTAAACCGTTCCAGGATCACAGGATACAGCTTGCTAAACATTACCCTCCGAAATGGTTTCAAATCCTGATTAATTTGCTCATACATAGGGCACTCCATGTCTTCCAGCCACTCCCTTAACTTATTCTTAGGGCAGTCACATTCTTCGGCAAATGAAACACCTGATGGAAAAATTGAACGGCCACTTTATACAAGTTGTAGACATACATTGCAGCAATGTAAAAAGCTAACATTACTTTCTCCTACCCTGAGTCTGGAACGGAGATCCTGAGACATGTCTGTCTTTGTACTGAATATGGATTTCTAGATCCTGTACAGAATCATGCAGTTTGTAGCGCACAATAAATGTGCCATCTTTGCGGTCCAAAACTTGAATTGAAGCTCGACCGTTGATTAGTTGTCCAGTGGAAGACTTTCCAAGTATTTTGACCTTAAAGACATCCCCAGGAGATTGATGTAAACTGTAAAAACCAACGACATATAAAAATTAATTTGAAAAATCCCAATTTAAGCCGGCTTAGACGAACCGATAACCTAAAACTGAATGAATGAACTTACCTCACGTTGTTCTTGTCAACGGGCTGAATAAAGAAGTAACGAGCAGGAAGAACAATTGTTTCAGGATGCAGACCCGGTCCCCACACTCGAGTTTGCGAGACGTCGATGTCAAAGCTACAACCATAATTCAAGAAAATCAAAAATAAGAGTAAAATTAGGGTAAGTGAAAATGTAAACATAAGCGCCATTGTTGTTGTTCGGAGGAGGCGCGGAGGGGAGGGCGCCTGCACCGCCTGCACTGAAGCACGATATACGACAATTGCGGGTGCGGGAAAGTAAAAGAAGAAGCACCAATGGAAAGTCTTAGTAAAGAACAAAAAATTGAAAAAAGTAGTTGTTTTTTCTCACCATTCATCCCTCCGAAAACTAACGCTAGGTCGGAAGAACATGTGTTGAGCTGCGTGGTGCCGCGCCGGCCAATGGGAGCGCTCCATTCCACGCGCGACACCGGCCGCCATTCAAGTGGGTCCGCTCCACTAACGTCCGCACCAGAGTCACGATGCACAGTGGCCAGAAGGGCGGCGCAGGCGGCCAAAACTCCAGACGCGTTTCCAGCTCAAGAGCCGTTAAATGGGACTCGAACCCAACGTGTGACCCGACGAATGGACGCCCCGATCGGAGTGCAATTCATTGGTGGGGTCACACGTTTGGTTCGAGTCCCGTATTGCGACTCTGGAGCTCAAAACGTAACATGCGTCGGTCTTCTGGCACACTGTGCGATGTCTTCATTCCAGTCGACTTCTAGCGAAGTTGACCCTCCAAATTTCCGTATTGTCACAGTACACTGGCGCGTAGCTCGCCGGGCCGCGAAAGTTGCAGTTCCATGGCGGGGCCCCTTGAAGGGTCTTGTTGACGAGTCACAACTTAGACTGAATTGAATTGGTCGTCCCATTCTATCTTTGCACGACCTGCCCCTATGCTATGCTATGCTATGCTATTCAACGCTATGCTATGTTATGCTATGCTATGCTATGCCATGCTATGCTATGCTATATGCTATGCGTGTCCCAGCAGTCCCAGGGCCGCTGTCCTAGAGTCAGGGCGCGCAAATTAACATAATTTTGCGATTTTTTGAGTTTTATTCTCGGTTTTACTTCGTAAACGGCTAAGCCGCTAGAGATAAAAAAAAAGCCGTGTATGGAACTTGAACTCAAAATTTAATTTTAAATTTAATTTATCCCGAGCATAACCTTTTTTTTAAATCTCAAGCCGTTTGCCAGATATAGGCGTCCAAATGTCAATGACAATGTTTAAGTTGCGCGCCCTGCCTAGAGTCCAAGGGGTTGACCACTCAGCTCAGGAGTGTACACAGGATTCCTGATTACCAGTGATTACCTACAAACATACTAAAAAAACTCCATAATTTTGGCCAGCTAAGAGCATTTTGGCCTAATTTCATAAGAAAACCCCCCAAAATCCGATAAAAACGGCGAAACTAGCCAGTCTTGGTGTGTGATTACCAATGATTACTGGACGAAGTGTACACACGATTACCAGAGTGGTGGACCCCTTGCTAGAGTCTCAACTGTCCCAGACGGTCCCAGGACACCGTGCAGGCCGGGGTCCCTTTCCCCTCCACATTGGAGTACGCCGTCGTCCGATCCAGACCAAACCAGAACCTTCTTCGTAGTCCAACAATAACCACACAAGTACGCCGGACGAGCCTCTAGGCGCACCGTAGTGTATGCCCTCTCACTCGCACTCATGACTCATCGGTTGAGTCTCGATGGCGTACTTTTCCCCCCGGGTTCAGGTAACCGAGTGAGTTAAATAGATAAGATCGTTTTGTTCGAACGGGTTGCATTAATATTTAATTAATAATTAAAAAATTTGTACAAAAACATTTAGTGTGTACTTCACTGTCCAGGCACTAGCGCTGCGGTCGAAGGCAAAGGCACTTTACCGTGAACCAGAATACCGGCGCAGGCGGCCATAACGCCAGACGCGTTTTGAGCTCCAGAGTCGCTAAATGGGACTGGAACCGCAAGTGTGACCCCGCCAATGGATTCCTTGTTCAGGGAGCAATCCATTGGTGGGGTCACACGTTCGGTTCGAGTCCCATTTAGCGACACTGCAGTTCAAAACGCGTCCGAGATTTTGACCGTCGCAATCGGTCCTCTAGTCAGACTTTCCTCAATCTGAGCTGCAGTCGTCTGATTCCCATACGGGCCGCCCCATGAGTGCGAGCGAGACGGAGCGACGAGAATAACGACTCTCGGAATCAGTCTGCGGGCGACGCAGAAAGGACGAAGGGCGGGGCTGGGCCCTGGCCGTCCGCGCTCCGCCAAGTTCAATTCGAAGGCCGGCTCATAATTGCAGTCAATGAGCAGAGGGCGGGGCGGGGCGGGGCGGGGCGGGGCGGGGCGGGGCGGGGCGGGGCGGGGCGGGGCGCGGACACGAGTCGCTGGCGGACTTCTGGAAACGGGTGGGGCGTGGTGACAATAAAATAAGTAGTGTAGTGCGGTGCCGGTACACGATTGGGCAGGGAAAGTTCAGTCTAAGCCCAGTAGGTGATGATTCAAGAGACAATTGTAAAATCTAAATATGGGCTAGTGTGGTGCACAGTGGGCATAGGACCGGCGAAGGCGGCCAAAATTCAAGACGCGTTTTGAGCTCCTGAGTCGCTAAATGGGACTCGAACCGGCCGCGTGATTGCTCTCCTAACGGGAGGGTTTGGCCGCCTGCGCCGGTCTTCTGGGTGGCCCACTGTGCGGTGGTCGCACGGGATTTACTACCCGCGGCCGTTGCCGGTAGGCAGGGTCGAAAAATGAAATTTCGGCAGACCGCCGAAATCGCAGGCTGAAGCTGCCAGACGGAAATGAAGCGATTTCGATATGGTGTTTTCGTCCCGCGCTGACGCCAAGCGCCACGGCCTCGGCCGGCCTCGGCCTCAACAGGGTATGTTTGCGACCGCCGCCCCACTCGGCCGCTCACTCACTCGCTCACTCATTCGCTCTGGCAAATAATAACGCCGAGGCGCGATGTTGTTTTATTCGCGGGCCGCAGAAATTGGCACCCGCGCCTTTACTGCCTCATCACGTTTAATGGCGGGGCGGGTCGCGAGGACCGCCGCACAGTGGGCCAGAAGACCGCGGCGCAAGCGGCAAAAACTCTAGACGCGTCTTGAGCGTCAGAGTCGCTAAACGGGACTCGAACCGAACGTTTGACCGCGCCAATGGATGCCTTGTTCGGAGAGAAGTCCATTGGTGGAGTCAACCGTTCGGTTCGAGTCCCATTTAGCGACTCTGGAGCTCAAAACGCGTCCCGGATTTCGACCGCCTCCACGCGTCTTCTGGCCCACTGTGCGCCGCCAGATGGGTGGCCGCATGGTGGCCGTCTCCAAGTAGAGTCGCAAACCCTCCGCGGCGTCACACCAAGTGCACCCGGGTCACCGGAGAGCTCTCTGGCGAGAAACTCCACTGCGGATGAGAAAACTCTCAGCTTCAACCATGCACTCTCAGCCTCGTACTGACTTTACCGTCAGTAATCAGGTTAGGTTAGGTTATTTTCTTCTTAGATACGCACAATTTACTTCATGTGATTATTTAGGAAAATTTTTTAGTCAATAAGTACTAACAAATATGTAAATAATTATTACAAAAGCGAATAGTATACGTATTATTGTTGCACAAATTATACTGGAGGTGCTACTAACAAAATGTCAATACCATGTACTAAAAGTCCATTTCGAGTCTGAGAGTGTGCTTCCGGTGGCGTGGTCCACTCCAGGGGAGTTGAAGTTTCTCCCCCGGAGCTCTCCGGTGACCCGGCAGTTCACCCCACGGCCAGCGTCCTCCCCGGTCTCCCCTTCGTTGGGCAATGCCTTACAATGTAAGCGTTACGACGGAAATGATTTGTGGTGTGACCAACCCAAGTCCGGGCGGAGCGGGGCGGAGCATGCTCAGCCAACTGGACACTAAACCGGGTTACCCACTCAGGGAATCATGTGTACACTCAACCTGGGAATCATTCGAATTTTTTCAAAATTTTATTGAAAATCCTTGTAATTTCAATGGTGTGCGTCGTAATCTTGCAATATAGTGTCCAAAAACACAAAGAAACAAAGGAATTCCTTTTAAAATCCTCTCTTTTTCCGTGGGATTTTTTCAGGAATCGTGGGAATCCGGAATCGTGTGTACACCCAATTAAGAAGTGGGTAACCCCACGCACTAAACCCGCCACCCGCCCACGAGCCAAGGGCCGGTCTAGAGACGGGTTCAGGGTGGGTGGGGGGGCGATGTCGCGAAAGTTGCCTAGCTACAGGGGCTAAGCGCGACTAGTTGCCTACCTTTCAGGCGGCTTCGCCGCCTTCCGGGGATCCCCCACCCCTGGATCCGCGCCTGCAACAAGCGCCCGGACGTAAGTAGGGACGAGTGCTCGGCCGTCACCGGCCGTGAACTCTGCTGTTTCCTTGCCCCCCAGCAGACGGAGTCAGAGATTCGTTTCCGTCTCTCTGTCTCTCTCGCACTCATGGTGCGTCACGTGTAGGTGCGAGAGAGATAGAGCGACGGAAACGACTTTCTGAGTCGGTCTACAGACCGACGGGCCAACGCACAGTGGACCAGAAGACCGGCGCAGGCCGCCAAAACTCAAGACGCGTATTGAGCTCCAGTGTCGCTAACTGGGACTGGAACCGAACGTGTGACCCCACCAATGGATTCCTCGTTCGGAGAGCAATCCATTGGTGGTGGTGGGGTCACACGTTTCGTTCGAGCCCGGGATTTTGACCGCCTCCACCTGTCTTCTGGCCCACTGTGCGACGCGGCGCGGCGGACCTTCCCAGTGTCGGATCCAGAGGCGGCCTTGTGATTGGGGGGGGGCGGGGGGGGGTAGCACTCTTTACCTACCTTTCAGGCGGCTATCTTGGTGCTTGGGGGGGGGGGGGGCAAAACCTCCTTTGCCCCCCCCCCTCTGTATCAGCGCCTGGACTTTCCCGCTCAAGCTCCGCCACGGCACGTGGCACGCGGCACGCTCTCAGGCTCATATGGACTCTTATATCCCTTGCTTATAGAGCTTTTTGAGCAAACGTACTACTGTCTCTTTAGCTATGCACAATTTCGATTATGATCGTTTTTAAGATAATATTGTCAATAGATTATGTAGAAACCAAAAAGTACATTTTTGCAATTGTGCAATTGACGAAAGGTCGAGGGGTGAATCACCAGTGCACTCATGCGTACAAATTGGCCCGTACTCATTGTACTCACAAGCTTAAATACGGCAAAAATTTGCTTATTTTTGCACGATTTGGCGTTGTATGTCGTCGGCAACCGAGGGGGGAAAAACTTGAATTTTGGTGTACGTTTTCCTTGAAATGCAGTCAAATACCGTGAAATAACGTGAAATAACGTTGAAATAACGTTGAAATCACTTTGAAATAGCGTAAAATAACGTTTTAAGAACGTTGAAATAACGTGAAACAATTAGAATTTGAAATAACCGTGTACAAATTTTTTCGAAGTTGTCTGCCCCTCGTCTGCAACGCTATGTAAAGCCTAAAAACGTTTCAAAATGTGAAATTTACGAGTTTTGTGAGGTGTACTCACCCGTACTCATGTACTCATGCGTGTACATGCAAACACTGAGTGATTCACCCCTCGGGCACGCTTCGTGCGTCACGCCACACGCGCTCCGCTGGGGGGCTGACGCCTCGGCTGACGCGCTGACGCTGCCGCCCAGGCCCGGATACAGGAGGGGGGGACAAAGCCCCCCCCCCCCATAGCACCTAGATAGCCGCCTGAAAGGTAGGCAAAAAGTGCTACTTTGCCCCTGTAAGTAGGCAAAAGTGCTGCTCTGCCCCCCCCCCCCAGGCCGCCTCTGGATCCGCCACTGCTGCCGCCCGCACTGCCGGCACGGTGGGTACGACGAGGACCCTCCTTTGTGCGGCCTCGACTTTGTCTGGGGCTGTGGGGTCAACGGGTTGGCGCGCCTTGTTTCTGGTTTTTCGAGATATCTCGACCACAAAGACGCGAAGCGCGAAACGGAGCCGGAGAGAAGCGCGGCCAAGCCAGGCCAAGCGCGCTCGGCGAAGACGTCAGCGCGCCGCCCGCACCCCGCCACCGTGCCGGAACGACTCGACGCGAAGCCGCCGCGCCGCCGCCGCACAGAGGGCCAAAAGACCGGCGCAGGCGGCAAAAAACTCTAGACACGCGATTTGAGCTCCAGAGACGTTCAACAAGACACGAACCGGACGTGGGTCCGTGAACCCACCAATTGGTTTCCCGTTCGGAGAGCAATCCATAGGTGGGCGGGTCGCAGCTACTCTTGAGCTCAAAACCCGTCCGGGATTTTGTCCGTCTCAAACGGTCTTCTGGCCCACTGTGCGCCGGGCAGAGTGACGCCAAGCGATCTTAGTATCTGATCGTATTGCTCTCCTCTACACTGTACTACACAGGTGGACCAGTTCCGCCGGGGCATTCCCAGAGCATGCCGGGGGTTGCCACGGGGCAGCGGGCACAGCACAAATCCCATCGCACAGTGGGCCAGAAGACCGGCGCAGGCGGCCAAAACTCTGGACGCGTTTTGACTCCAGAGTCGCTAACCAGGACTAGAGCGGAACGGAATGTATATTCCTCGTTCGGAGAGTGGGGTCACACGTTCGGCTCGAGTCCCATTTAGCTACTCGAAAGGCCCGCTCAAAACGCGGCCTGAGTTTTGGCGGCCGCCTGCGCCGCGCGGTCTTCTGGCCCACTGTGCATCGGCCCGCCATCGGCCCGCCATGCATCCCATCCGTCACCGAGGCGCCGCAGCCCGTCACCATTCATTGCAGTTAACGCGGTCACGCGCGGCGCCCCGCCGCCGCCAAAAAGCCAAATTTGGCCGCGCGTCGCGCAATCCGCCCGGCACGGCGACGGCGGCACGGCCCGTCGGAAAAACGATTGGAAATAGATCCGCGCGCCGCGTGCTGGGATGATGTGGCGCACAGCACAGTGGGCCCGGCGGGGCGAAGGGCCGCCACAGCCAAACTGGAAGAAGGACGTTTGTTTTGAGCCAGCCAATAATGACGGCCACCGAAAGGGACGCGACGCACAGTGGGCCGGAAGACCGGCGCAGGCGGCCAGAATTTTAGACCTCCAGAGTCGCTAAAAAGGCCTAGAGCGGAACTTGGCACCCCACCAATGATGGATTCCTCGTTCGGAGATCAATCCATTGGTGGGGTCACACGGTCGGTTCGAGTCCTGTTTAGCGACTGAGCAGCTCACAACGCGTCTAGACTTTTTTGCTGCCTGCGCCGGTCTTCCGGCCCACTGTGCGGCGTCGCCGGCGTCGTCGGCCGCGGCGCTAACGTGCCCATAAATTTGCCACATTTTGCCACCACCGCTCACCCCGCGCAACGTGGCGCGGCAGGCGGGCACCACTGCAATGCATTGCCAATCAGTGTAGACGCGGGGCGGGGCGGGGCGGGGGTTGGAGGAGGGGCAAGGAGGCGCACAGTGGTCCAGAAGATTGTTGAGGCGGCCAAAATTCTAGACACTTTCTGAGCTCCAGAGTCGCTAAATGGGACTCGAGTCGAACGT